>JAIPMN010007394.1:0-73269 GCA_020650975.1 Apostichopus californicus
CAATATGGAATTGTAACATGCTGATATCGAATTGTAACATGTTGATATCGAATTGGACACTTCACTTTCTTTTTCGACATTTATGGAACGTTTGGCTCTCCGTATCACTGTATAGTTCAAAGGTCAGATACAAATAACCTGGAATTAATAATGACGAAACACTATACGCAAGAGTTTAATTAAATTAAATTTTAACAAAGATTATCTATTCCCTCTAAGAACCTACTAATGCAAAATGCGCAACACATTCTGGCACGGCCACCAATCAACACTGGAACACTCCTTTAACACTTTAGGTGCGTTATAATACGGTAATAGGCCTATAACCGAACGGTCATTCACTCATAAGGTTTATTATCTTACTTCACTATAAGCACTTCCAAAAGTAGAAACAGTGGAATGAAAAGTTTTTATCGAACCGATAACGAAGCAGAAATGTTGCCGACGGATTAAATGGACCGATGCCGAGAAGATTAGCGTGGTATGCCCTCAAAACTTAAACTACGTTCAAAAAGGAATAAATTACATGGAGAGGAAAGAAACAAGATATGTATAAATATATTGGGCGAACAAAATCATTAAAGCCTAAATTGAGTAAATTACGCCATTATTGTTGGCATTTTGTTTCTTGTAATTTAAGTTAACTTTCCATGCCGAGCTCGGACTAACATAAAACTCGTGCACATTTCTGAACTGAAACTTTTATATTTACCTATAGCTATGTAACAAAAATTTTCAAAATAGCCATGTCACTGACGCTATATATGTAAACCGAGGGATCGCTTCACTTAAACTACTTGAAAAGGATGTTTCTTAAACTTGATGCATCGTAAGTCATTTCTTGGGGCACGTTTATGCGTTTATTTTGATGTACATCGCTTTCTTAAAAAAAAAGAATAAACGCCATCAACTTAAGATGAGACGAAATAATTTATTGCCTTTTATGGTATTAAGTATTTGACAGCCGGTTAATTCTGTCGCTTTCATGCTGTATGACGAAAGCTTTCCGCTGTCAAAAAAAAGCATCGTTGTTTTTTTACGGCTATTTTATTTATTTATTTTTTTGCTAAGGGCATTTGTTACTAAAGTATACACTTCATTTATGTATCTATTATGCAGATTCTCTCTGTTTTGTTGTAAATATGGGAATCTTTCTTTACTAAAGGAAGAAGGTTATGAGGTGGCATGCCTATTAAGATCTGCTCAAACTTATAATGATAATAATTATACAGTGTTCCTTAAATGGAAGATATTCTATAGTTTGGTGTGTCGACTGTAGTTTTTTATACAAAATAGTGTAAGTATTCCATCAAACGAGTTGTAACGCTTGAAACCATCTCGGTCAATATGTTGTGCTTTGCACAATAAAAAAATAATTAATGAAAGTGAAATATAAAAAAAGGTGAAATTCGATCCCTTGTTTTGCTGATTGGTATTGTCTTTAGTCTAAGCAACCTTTTCAAGCCGATTATTATGATATTAATTATTATAATTATTTTTTTTATTATTTTTTTTATAATAATTACTATTGTTATTATTATATTATTATATTATTATTGTAATTATTATTATTGTTGTTATTTTTATTATTCTTATTATTATTATCATCGATCATCATCATCGTCGTCGTCGTCGTCGTCATCGTCATCGTCGTCGTCGTCATTGTTATTATTTATTATTATTATTATTAGTAGTAGTAGTAGTATTAGTAGTATGTAGTAGTAGTAGTAGCAGTAGTAGTTAATTTTAATTATTAATATTATTTTTATCGTCATCAATGATGACCTTATAGTACTAATCGATATGTAACTATCAATCCAAGGTAAAACTGAAACTTGCATTCGATATATTGACCTATCGTAGGCCTATATATTGAATCTTACTCCCTTACTAAAGCGTGGAATTTCATGTGCAGTTTTAATTCTACGTGATAAAGAACAAACTCACCCTTCGTTTTATTTTCTGTTGCTCTCTCGGCGACCATTTTATTACGAACATTGTAGTCAGTATAGTAATGTGACGTTACGATCGTGATCCATAGAGTGTGACGGGTGTGGTACGGTGGTTACGCACGTAATGACAGCGGTGTTTACCGTAAGTCTATGTACTGCTTACACACAGCAAAGCTATAGCCTTACCGACATCCCATAAAGATTGTATGCGAGGAATCACGTTAAAAACTTCGTTAACATTTTCCCGTCAAGAGGGACCATGACACACAGTAAACAAAACAGTAAAATCTTCCAATAGAGAATCCATGTCGAAAATAAACCATTATAACTCGCGGAAAACTCATTTAAGTCACCAAATATCAGTACTCCCTTATGTAACTATCAGGCTCGGTACCAGGTTAACAATAGGACTCCCGCCACGTGATCATAATGATGGTTATTCATCAATTATACAACATCAAAAATGCCTTGAGAATAAGGAACTGATATAACACACGATTTTAAACGTAAAGGTTGAGAAGCCACCAAAAGATATAAGAAACACTATCACGTTAAAGCTATATACGAGAAAAGTTACAATGTGTAAGAATTTACACAGTGTCTTAGAAGCTTAGGCTATAGTATACACAACGCCTACTGTACCTAATCTATACCCAATGCACTACGAATTAACGACATTTGACAACAGCTACTGATTTGCATATAAAAGAATGACAAATTCCTACGCGGAGATAGGCCACAATGTAGAAAAAGAGGGTCTTAAACTAAATGAAATCCTTCTACAAGTTGCAGATTAGTAAAGGAAACTTAATACCGACCAACGACCTTTGTATATAAATTCATTTCGTATTAAGAGGTTCAGAAATAAAATTATTTAATCAGGCGGGATTCAGGGGTTGGGTTTGGGGGTGGGGTGAATGTTTCAACCTCACACAAAAATTCCAAAGTAGACTCACAGCTTTGCACTTGTACCTAATAATAGACCTACTTTATAATCATATTTTAACTTGTAATGCAAGGCCATTTCACGTATAGGTTTTTTTTTCTAGGGGGATAGACTCCACCCCTCCCTATAGAAGCCGGCTTCTATATTAAAGCCACATGGCCCTCCTTTAAAAAATTCTGGATCCCCATGCACCTGTTCATTTACCTCTATGTTACTTCTTCATTATACCCTGCAACACCCAAAACAGACAAATCGAAGAAATTAGCTAATTAATAAACAAATCAAATTGAATCTCCGTTTTTATTGAAAGTTGAGCAAACCTATAAGTTTTCACTCCTTCACTCCTGTATTAGTGCATATGACATCACACAAATCGCAGCCCTTGCGATGGCTGATGCAAGATTTAAAAAAAAAAATGGTGTGTGTTGTCTAGGGTCATTGAAGCCGTCTCCCATTTAGGGGCGAGGGTCTGGGGATATCCTTTCATAATTATGATTGTTTAAATTT
This sequence comes from Apostichopus californicus, assembly GCA_020650975.1. NCBI lineage: Eukaryota > Metazoa > Echinodermata > Holothuroidea > Aspidochirotida > Stichopodidae > Apostichopus > Apostichopus californicus. The sequence goes on from JAIPMN010007394.1 coordinate 3,406, forward strand.
TAGACGTCAAGTGGTCCATTTCTGAGGCATATTTAGACCATAGATTAGGTGTATAACTGGGTCTACACGCAAGGTCGTGCTTTTGATCTCTTGTGTGGGGTTGAAAGGGTGGAGGGTGGGGGGGGGGGGTAGGGTGGTGGTACACCTCTAAATCCACCCCTGCCCTGACAAACATTTTGTCTCAACTTATGGGAATATAGTTGTTTTCCACTATGGCATCTCTCACGTTCGGGTCACTGTTTTTCCCTAGAATATTTTATTACATTTTTCTTACTTCGACGACCAGAATGGCCATTTATAGCCACCGTAGATTTGATATATACGAGATAATATCCTTCTGGTAACAATCTTGATCAATCAGTTCACTGACCTTTGTCGATTGACTTGACTTGATTGAAAGGATTTGCCAGAAACAAGCAAACTTTTTTTTCCAATCTCATTCGATGTGCTGGCTGAATACGCCTGTCCTAAATCCTGACGGAGTCAATTATCTCCGTAGATTTCTTAATCTTAGCTTGTCAACGGTTTTCTCGGATGTCGAGATCAAAATAAAACAAGACAATTTAACATCACCGTAAATCTTCTCCCACCCCTAAAAATGCTTACGGCGTGAATAGTAAAAATTCTCGATTGTATTAAATATAAAATATGAAAAAAAGCTTCTCCCACGTTCGTGGTCGTAAAAATAACTGCCTGAATATTAATATTATTATCATTATTATTATTATTGTATACGTTTTGTCAACTTGTGTAACGAGAGACAACAGGATACAATAAACTTGATTTGCTGACAGCTTGTCCGTTAGTCTTAAAAAGGTTTTATTAGAAATTACACAGTAAGTTCATATCGAGGCTAACATTTACCTTAATATGTGTAATCTGTATAGCAGAAAAGATAATTATGTATGAAAAAATATTTGTGTTTTTTTGTAATACTTTTCGGAACGATAGTTCGATGGATTTTTCTTCATGGTCATCTGTCTTATATCTTTTATTGGGCAATTGCCTTTGTACATGTTCGTCGCTTTTTTGTTGTTGAGATAACTCGTGAAACTCTGAAAAACTATATCTGGTTTATAGGAAAATTTTCTTCCAATTAATGTAAAACGGAAGTTCTTATCCAAAAGGGTAAATGATATCTTTTCTTTTGTGCAATTATGATATTCTTCATTGTCTTCATTATTTTGACGCTGTTAATGTTATTTGTGTATATATTGCATGTACATATATAGATATAAATATAAATAAATATGTAAATATATATCGGTCATTAAAGGGTGTGAAGACTCGCGCATAAAGAAACGTCTAATGCCGGTAATATGACCTAGTTTCGAATGAGGTGTAACAGAAGTGTTAGACACCACCATCGATCCCGGAAATACACACACAGCTTGCTACCGTCGGTAGGTAGACACTAGTGTACAGTCAGTACATACAGCTGCGGTCAATACCCACAGCACAGTGTACAAACGATACGGCGTTGGACATTTCAGGTCCAGCTAAAGTTAACAAGGTATCACGTTTCATTACTGTCTGCATTTTGTAGCGACAAGAGAAAAACTTCACTTGCAAGCAACGGAAAGTTAACTTTTTAAAGATGGCGGCACGCTGTTTGGGGCGAGTCTTCAATGCCTTCAAATGATAGTGGTTAACTATTTCTTCTTTTCTATTCTCAGATCGTTCTAACTCTCACCCAATTCGGTTATCGAGTGCCTGAGTTGTTTGCGGTATATGCCTTGATGAGTACGATATTAAACGGTTTATTCAATCCAATCGTTTACTGTGCTCTCAGCAAGCAATACCGAGACGGTTATTTGGTCATCGCAAGTGGTTTCATCAAAGGATGTTGCCTCTACATCCATTGCGCTGGTAAGATTATTTCTGCCCTCTAGATTTACATGCATGGAATTAATTAAGGAGAGCCCTTCATGAATACCAGATATTAATCACTTTTATATAACCCTATAAAATCGTTATCTTTTATGAATTAATTGAGAAGTTTGTCCACTTGCAAGAAGTGTTAAAATATTCAGTTGATATACAAGAATCTCAGAAATTTGACTTTATATTTATCGAAAATTGATAAACTTGATTGCCTTTAAAGTTTGCGATAACATCAACAGATCATAATCTCAAACCAGGAATAGGTATTCAATTAAATTGTGTTGTAAATTTGGCTGCAAATTCCAAAAGAATTTGTGAAATGTTAAAAAATGACTACGGTATTTCAAAACATTTCGTATCAGCAAACTACAAACTGTAAATGATTATAAGTTTATGAAATGGATGCATTTTTGGTTATTTTCCAGGCGAATATTTATCAATATATTAATTAAATTAATTAATAATTTAGAGATTAACCTAGCAATTAAACAACACAAAATTAATACTTAACCGTATAAGTCGTGAAAATGCCAGCATTTTGACTTTACTTATAAACGTTTCTATATCTTCATAACTACTTTAATAGATACCTTCGTTAAAGGTACATTTTTCAGAATGGCGAGTTTATAATGTATTTTCATCTAGTCTTTAAGTATATGATATTGAGATCATATTGTTGTGAATGTACTATTAAATAAAGTATAAAATCTCTTTGGGTGCACATTATTCGAATCCAGACCTTATAGGCTCCTGATTTCATCCTCCACCCCCGCCTACCCCCCCCCCCGCCTCCTCCCCATCCTTGCATCAAATGCCCTGGAATCAATTTTCGTTTGGACGGTTTAGTTTAAGAGACGGGTAAACTTATGACTTTATTTGGCTGTTTTTGTCTTAGAATATAGCGCAATAAATCTCATTTTTATGTTTTGTGATAGGATATTTATGTTTGTCACTTCCACCAACAGTAATAGAGGTTGGCCTTTAAAAACCCATTACTTTTTTAATCAAGTTGTTTAAGAACTTCTTCCCCAAAATCTTTATAAACTTTTCTTTTACAACATATTGAATTCGTTTGTAGGTCATTTTAAAACCTTTCGTGAGGCAAGTGAAGAAAAGTTCTTAACGAGAAAGAGGAGAGACCAAAACAGATATAGGATGTAAATAAATGGAAAGATGGCTCCAATTATTGGGATAGAAATGTGAAAAAAATATTAATCGTGTTCCCCTGGGCTGTATCTTTCCTTATTTACCATCATTTAGTAATATTCGACTAAAAGATTGAATGAAGTTTGTGATCAAGGTAATATATATCCTACGGGCCTTAGGCTTGTCGCATGGAGTAAGAAAACTAAGTTAATTTCATATTGTAGCAAAACAGAGACTTTAAGGTTATGGATCACAAACATTGTTCGTATACAGCCTACACATAGATGGATGGATGGATGGAGGGATGGATGGATGGATGGATGGATGGATGGATAGATGGATGGATGGATGGATGGAAGGATGAATGGATGGATGGATGGATGGAAGGATGGAAGGATGGAAGGATGGATGGATAGATGGATGGGTGGATGGAAGGATGGAAGGATGGATGGATAGATGGATGGGTGGATGGATAGATGGATGGATGGAAGGATGGATGGATGGATGGATGGATGGATGGATGGATGGATGGATGGATGGATGGATGGATGGATGGATGTAAGGATGGATGGATAGATGGAAGGATGTAAGGATGGATGGATTGATAGATGGATGGGTGGATGGATGGATTGGTTGGCGGGTGTGGTCGAATGGGCCGGTGGATGGGAGGGTGGGATCGTAATTGGGTGGGTGGGTGGATGGAAGGTTGGAAAGATGGATGGATGAATGGATGCATGCATGCATACATGAATGGATGTATGGATTTATGGGCGGATGAGCGGGCGGGCTGGTGTATGGGTGGGTGGATGGGTAGGTGGGTGGGTGGATAGATGGATGGATGGATGGATTGATGGATGGATGGATGGATGCATGGATGCATGGAAGGATGGAAGGATTTATGGCAGGTCGGGTGGGTTGGGCGGGCCGGTGGATGGGTGGGTGGATGGATGGATGGAATTATAACGTTTATAACGGATTGTTCAATGTTCATATATTCTATTACAAATATAGCTAACCTTCCTGTGTCTTCGTCAATCAAAATTACGAAAGTGTAGCAATTTGGAATATATTTCATAAAATGATTTATTCAATCGGTTATTAGATACGTAACTATTAATTATTACATTAATAAGAAATTTACAGGTTAATCATTAAGACTGTTCATAGATCATGTTGCATGCAATGACTTAAAAGGCGCAGAACATTAATGGTAGCCCTGCAAAATAATATACGCAAGGTAAGCATTGTCTTTGAATTGAATGCCAGTGAAACAATGTTGTCCGACAAGCAGTATATTGGCTAACACGTTTATAGTTCTTTGAACCTTTAACGAGTTATGATCTTTTTACATATGTAGCACTGGTGTTATATAAATCCCATTGTCCTAGTAACGGCGCTGTAACACTTTCAGAAGAGAAAAAAAATCAGCATCGTATACTTTCAACGTCAGCCAGATTATAGACTTAGTTACATGTAAGGCTAGCGGGTATCATCGATTGCTTGCAGTGAGCGAGATGCCAAAGAGGTACCAGCATACTCACGAATAAAGAGACCAATATCTTTGCCTTACATGAAACTGTACAATATGCATCTCATTCATGCTAAGACATAACACAGAGATAATACAGTCAATGGTCGAACTCGCGTAAAACGAATTGACAAAATTATGAAGAAAAATACCGTAATTGATCGACAATAAAATGGAGAGATTGGCCTAAATTGTTCTTGGTAAGTTCAATGAGTAATTCGACCTTGACTTCCGCCGTCACAGTGTAAGGTAATTACAGTCCGAAACATGTTCAATATCGGTCACTCAATAAAACGTCAATGTTATTGCCACAAAGTTGTCGTTCGCACAAGCTTGAACTCCTCTAACTTCGTCAGCATAATTTGTTATCAAATTGTCACCAAATCTCATGGATTTATCAATGTTATATCTCATGACAATTTGTCAGATGATGACGGGATATATTGGCTCACCGAATTAGTAGAATACAAGTCTTGGTTAAGTTTCTTAGTAAGATTCTCGTAATCTCCCCCCTCATCGATTTCTTCATGATCTCTACTCGTTCCTGTTTCGGTTCCTAATAGCCAGTCCATTTCCTCTATCATTCGAGGTCCTCCATTGTAAAGTTCCCCTGTTTCGTTCGAGGTAGAATCATCTTGTACATTAGTAGTTTGGTTAGGATCGTCTGACGTAGTCCCGCTTAGCATTTGTCTAATTCTTGAGAAACCCGAATATATCGTTTCAAAGCCTGGAATACGAAAAGTCCAAACACCGTTGTCCGATGGATTCAGATTCTCGTTGCTGGCTGTATATGATACTGATGGTACTTGGCTAGTAGGCCTTGGGTCCAATGGCACCCATTTCCCTGTTAAATTAACCCCTGGAGATCCTTCAGAAGAAATTTTGTCCCATATGGCGTTCGATGAAATTACTTGATTGTCTATCGAACTCGTCGATTCAGTTTTGCTTTCCAAATCACTTTTATTAGTTTCGGCGCTTTCTGGTGGCGCTTGGTGTTTGTAGCTTGCTTTTCCAATGATGTTCGTCTTGATTTGAGTGAGTAAATTAGACGAATTTACAGACAACATGTTCTCATTTCTTTCGCGTAACTCAGACCCAACGGCTAAAAATTTCTCCAGTTCATTTTTCGAAATGTTGAAAAAATTGGCTAGGTTTCCCAAGGTCGCATTTGGCGGTATGTTCATGACGGTATCTCGAATGTTGATTTTATCTCGACTAGAGCATTCGTGACCATTGCACAGCTGTTTATTTAAATGAATCCATTCCAAGTAAAATGATGATATGCCCGCTGACGCTAACAGGATAACGAAAACCATGTACATATTTTTACGGCAAAATCTAAAGATTCGTTGTGAAAATTCCATTTTAGCTGTTACTTTCCTGGTTAAACTTTGTATGCAAACGAATGACTTCAACACAAGGAATTATACGAACATCAACTGAGAAGGAAACATATACACTGACTGAGTTAGCTTGAACAAACTAACATTATACACTGGGAGTTAAGCTTGCAAAGTTGATTCATGAATATTTATGAGGTACGACTGACCCAAAATTTCTCTTAAGTGTTATTTTGCCTGTTATTGTTGTTTGAGACCCCCGGACCTTGGTTCTTTAGAAAGACGTACATCCATTTTCAATAGGTCTAAGTGTTGACAATTGGCTTCATTATTCACTGCGGAGATGTTTCAATGATACTCAAAATCAAAAGAGGAAGAAAAAGTAAAGAGAAAAAGAGAGAGAGATGTGATTCACGGGTTTGTTTGGTCAACTTTTAGTCCTGAACCCTCTCATCTTTCGAGGTCGGAAAATCCTTACGTTATACCTCAACACACTCGCCAATTTGGGAGAATGATTGTGTATACCAGGGACTTGTTTGGCCGGCTCCCTGTTTTTATCACAGATATGTGATGTAATTCTAATATTTTAATAAATATTAGTCAAGACAAATAGTTGGTAATTGCGTAATAAGTGGGCGTGGCCAACCCAACCTCACCCCTGCTTATATCTCAACCACTTGAATTTTGGTTACTTCTGAGTCGTAAATTGAGTCGGAATTCTTTTATTATATCGATTTGCAAAAGTATATAATATAAACAATAACATTGCTTCCGCATGAGTTTGCATTCAAATGTTACCGTAATCACCTTAAAATTCACTTAAAAGGATAAATTTATGGCATTTTGTTACCAAACTGGTCCCATTCTCAGCCTTCAGATAGGCTACTCTCAGTGTACAAACTTTGGCCACGGTATAGTTTATATCCGCGATTCTCTGCAACTAATGTAGCACGTGATCTTAGGTCCATAACAACAGTGTAAAAGAAACATACCATAACTAATGCACACATTCGGGTGTACAACAATAAATGTTGTTAACCATTATATGTTACATTATACAGTTCGTTAGGTGACCATGATTTCCGCGACCTTCGATAAGTTATGTTTACCTTCTTGGAGGCTGTACCGGAGATATGTAGTAGGTCCCTGGATTTTGGCAAGGAACCAAACTTATGCAAAATTCCATAGAATCCAAGGAAATGCCAAACGACTTTGCAAACAAGTTGTATTTTCCGTTCTTTTGTTAAAAGAATCCGTTTGAATGTGAAATAACTAACATCATACCCTTGGCAGGCTTCGAAAAGCTTTTCGTGTCTTTGGCCAGGCAGACAGGGCTGTCTTGTTTTGATACTTCGACGTCTTTTGACTGTAAGATAAAGTGTAGTATATGTTCCCTGTCTATAGGGGAATCATAATACACACCTGACGATGATCACACAGTAACAGTCTCGATGCAAGGGGACTGGGGTTGAGAGCGGATCAGTCGTTTGGTTTTTCGTGCCCAGATTTTTCTTGAGTGACATTTCTTAAGAAAGTACTCGAGGTCCAAATCAGCAAATTTAGCCTGTATAGTCTGAAATTGAGTTGTTTTTACTGTAGTTGAAGGCCTGGATTTAGTATATGGAAGCTTAAGTTGCGTGTGTAGTTATCCGTGGTTATAATAGTCATCAGAAGATTAGTTCAGTTGGTGCTGAAGTTGAAATTGTGAAAATTGTGAAATTGATGAAGTTATGATAAAACTTCTGTTATATATGATAAAACTTCTGTTATATATTAAAACCCTTCTTCTTCTTCTCTCTTTCAGTGTTTTTATTCACTACACCGAAGTCAAACCAAAATCATAAAATAATTGAAGATGGAGAGTCTAACACCGCAACAGGGCACGTCTTAGATTTACCCCTGAGAGAAACCAGGCTGTAGCAAGGCTATGAGAGAACGACTGGTGATACGAGGCTATACTTAATAATGAAAAATAAAAAAAAAAATTATTAAAGGAGCAATTCCGAGGGAATGCGACCAGACGTCGTGGATTAAATAAAGTATTTTAAATATACAAAAAGAAGAAGCTTTAACAAAGAAAATAATTAGCTAACTTTGTTTTTAAATGTACCTTAAACCTATTTTTATAGAATGTTTGGCTATTTAATTTATTACATGGTACACAGATTGTAGACATTTCTGTAATTAATGTTTCTAAATGCTTATTTAATATGCAAAATTAATATATTTTACGGAAGGAAGAGTAATTATATTGTTTTACCATAAAATTAAAGGTTCCTTTAAACCATATTATTAGAAAGTCAGTTTTCTGTTTCTTTAAAATGGATTCTTCAAACTCTAACATAAAATATAAATCTTCTGTAAAATATCGAGGAATCTGGTGATAAGCTCTTTCAACTTGGTGCAAAAGATATAAATATTTAAGCTGGAGTATGAAGCAAAAAATCATAGGGTGTTTGATATCCTCAATAAAACCAAATGACTTTTATACAAGTGTTATATTAATATTTATAGTTCCGTACTTTATCTTTGGGTTCTATTGCCATGGATCATATGTATTTATTATGTATTATTTTCCACAGTTTGATAAAAGTGTGAAAAAAAGAAGATGAAAATTGAAACTTCTAACCTGAACAATTTGCTCCAAAGAACGGATAACTAGCACGACTAGATGTTCCAATCACCGAGTTCCACGACCTCAGGACTACACCCCTTCCAATTGAAAATCCTGCCCCCCCCCCCCCACGGTACTGCCATACATTACTAGAAGTTCATGTGATTTGTCGAAAACATGTCTGTCACATTTACTTCTAGTTGATGTATATGAAACTTTGTGGATTCATGTATAAACATATCTGCACAATTTACCCCTCCTTTCCACCTCCCGGCATCCAACTTCCCACCCCTCCTAGTGAAGTGAAAATGTTCCCGAGCCACGTTTTTATTACTCTCTTCTGTTTCATATAGTAGCCCTGATGGTGGACAGATATAATATTGTTTATACATCAACTTGAGGTACATAACACCATGTACCTTCAAAGGGTTGTTACTTTGTCGTGTGCCCCCTGCTTTCTTCACTGAGATAAGCAAATACCTGATGTAATAAAACAAAATGCAGAAACGTGTACATATGATGATGTGGTAACATCGTACAATACACTTGTACCTACATGTGGGGGCAAATTTATGGTCGATGGTAGATCTACATATACTAAATTTACAATATCATAAATATAAGGTAATTCTGATCAATGAACAACTTCAAATTGATCGTATTGTTTTCTTTCAGTTTTGTTAAAAAAAATTACTTTGTTGCTTAAGTTTTAATAGTTATGGCCCAAATGGACCAACGTGAAAAGTTCATTTCAATAAAACTGAGTATTTCTTGTAAAGTGTGCCTTTTTTTTGGATTTATCATTATCTTTTGTAGTATTATTATAACGGAAAAGCGTAGAGGTTGCATGTATAGAAAAAGGATAACGTCACTAATTACATAACACATCAAAGTCATTTCCATCATACCGATTAATTAGTAATACAATAGAGTAAAAACAAATTGATGAACTATTTAAAGCCGCGAGGGGGGTGGGGGGGGGGGGAGGGGTACACCCCAACCGATGAATCCGCGCCTGTAAGTTGATTGTATCCAGGCACGTAGTTCATTATCTTGGCTATAGTTAACTAAGAAAAGGAAAAAGGTTAAAATATTTCGGAACAAAAAAAAGCCCGATCTGTTATTTGTGTTTGAAGTGCTTGCATGAGTGGTGAAACTTTTGGAAGATTTAATCGCAAGAAATGCCCGGAAGGCAAGTTAATTGCTGTTCCCTCTAATCCGGTGAGTCAATTATATATTCCTAGAGTTACCAAACTTTCTGCATAAAGTGAAAACGATTGTATTTCTTTTTAGCAGAAATCATTTAGTCGCCACACTAATGAAAACTGGAAACCCGCAAACTTTAAGACACCACGTTGACATGACTCCACTCTTTATGACAAATATTTTACATCAGTTAGGATTACATAGGGTATGTGGCCATTTTTTCATTTGATGGTGTGACCTCTTAATTGACGGACAAGAGAGGTTAATTACACAATGCAGATGGTCATTAGGCAGAAGACCCATTTACGACTTCACCAAAATGTCCTGTAGAAAATACACAACACAAAGGTGAAATACTTATCACAGCTACTAATGTAATGTTCCAATACAAGCCACTTTGACACTTAAAAAGCCACGGGGAGCAACAAAAAAAAAACGAAAAAAGAGAGAGTTTTCTATGATCAGTTGACAAAGCGATAACCGGTCCTTTGCGGTCAGATAAGCAGCCTAGATGCTCCTTAAAACGCTAACTCGATTGCAAAACAAGTCAGCTTCTTTATAGAATGCTTTGCTCTCCTTTATTTGTACACAAACTGATTTATGTTGAAATAAGAGATTCCTTAGAAGTAGGTTATTTCCTTCTTTCTAAAATAGTCGCTCAGCTGAAGCACCTGAATAAAGACCTCTTTTGTGATAACTTGTAACTGTGATAATACCCCATTGATCACACTTACTAAGTAACAGGTAGTTTACAAACTCAGGAACAAGTTGTACGAACACCTTTAGAGAAATCCTCGACTGGCTTATAAAGTTTGGGTTTTCTCGAAGAGACTCTGTAAATCTGTCCAAAGGTGAATTTATTGTAACGCAAACCCTGGAGTCGAAATAACTTAAAACATTCTCTATCGTATATTAGTGTAAGGTAATTTTGCCGAAATTTTGAAATGAAGAAAGACACAATTGAATGAGATTTTTGGGTTTAATGTCAGGCACGGATCCAGAAGGGGGGGGGGGGGTNNAGGGATGTAAACCCCCTTCTGAACCTCACACAAAAAATTCCTAAGTACTTATTACCAAAACCGTTCGTTTAGATTCTTAAGTTTGTACGTAATTTATAGAAGAAGTACGCCTCGGACTGAATCACTTGATATCTAAATTTTATATGGGCATAAACGACCCAAGGTCCCCCCTCCCCCCCCCCCAACCCTCCTTTATATAATACTGGATCCACCCATGAATGCTTTTTTCAACATTACAGAGACAAAATGATGTCACTAATGTGATGTTTGTTGGGTGAGATCATGTGATATATATAACCGCTATGAGATAATTGTGCTACTGCTACAGACACATACCACCGACATGATAATAGATACAAGGGGACAGGGTATACTCGTTTGCTGAAGTAAGGGGCTGTTTCATTTTTTTTTATGTATGTGTTTTGGTAATAATACAAAAAATGAGACTGTAGGTATTTTTTTGTAACTCATATTTACAAATGATTTATTTCACATTTCAAACATGATAAGAATTGCATATTAAATCTGTATTAACCACAATGAATTCTTTACCACATAGTTGTAACACTCACACAGATGAATAGATCAGAAAGTAAGCACAGTTAAAAGGGTTTTGTGAGTTTCTCAAAAGAGACCAAAACAAATAGTGGGAGCCCTGATTTAATCTGATGAAGGAAAACCCTGGATAATATGGGAACATTTTCTTTACCTGTGTGTGGTGTATAGATACCATGTTTACAAAAGAGTTTACTTTCTGTGTTACATGCCCCCCCCCCCCCCCTTCACCTCAAATTACCTTTAACCTCCACTATGCAAAATAAAAGGTTTTGTTTGTTACTCTTTACAAAGCACCCTCATATTAAGAATGAGAACCCTTCAAAATATTCCTTCTTGCGATATAAAGCTTACAAGAATTTGTATTTTGACTTTGCAAGACTTAATACTAAAGTCAACAAAGAAATGATTTGACTTCTCCTGTTTCACATTTTAATGCTATTAAAATACCATTTAAGGCCAAATCTGTACATCCGTAAAACATTCATCCGATTTAGAAGGTTTCATAGCTTTTTGACCAGTTTGTTCAGGAGAGACATTTCCATCACGTTTGCTTCGGATAATACTTCTATTAATGTTTGGCTAACTTTTGAACAATAAACTTGTCAGTTTCCAATTCATTATTAACATCTCAATAAAGACATCACTAGCATGAACAGTCTGAAACACTATGAAACTGTCGAGCACTTGTACATATTTCTTAAGTCCTTTTTAATGTTCTGTCATTTATTTCTGTAAGTTTCTTCCAGAAGTATCTAGTTTCTTCTTTCCAATGTTAATAAATTCCATTATACAAGGCACATTAACTAAGCTGGTGTTCCATCATCCTAAACTTCCTGTATTGAGCCCCTGAATACCCTAACAACAAGTAAGTTTATGGAATAACAAAACCGTTACTACAATGATAGCTATGGGCAGGCATAGATATCATTTTACAGTTATTGTACTGTTTTGTAATATTTTTTTCTACCTAACAATGAGAAGCAACACACAAACACCTGATAACCTAACAATGTTTAAGTCTCTGTAATAAGGAAACCTTTCTTGGAATGGTGGCCATGGCTGGTGTTACATAACTCATCGATTAAGATCCTTTTAATAACTGTGAATGCTTTCAAAGGGGCATGTGAGCTTTGAGATTTTTCCTCTAAGAAACCATCAGGTTGATGTAATCACATCATTAAGGTTGATGTAATCGCAACAAATAAGGTTGATGTAATCACACCTAACGCCAGAGCGGTTGCTGACCAGGCCACCTAATTTCTCTTTGCTCCGAGCAACCATCAGGTTGATGTAATCACAACATTAAGGTTGATGTAATCACTACAATAAGGTTGATGTAATCATACAAATAAGGTTGGTGTAATCACAACACATAACGTCAGAGCTGTCACTGACCAGGCCACCTAATTTCTCGTTGCTCCAAGCAACCATCAGGTTGATGTAATTACAACATTAAGGTTGATATAATCACAACATTAAGGTTGATTTAATCGCAACAATAAGGTTCATGTAATCGCAACACATAAGGCCAGAGCTGTCGCTGACCAGGCCGCCTAATTTCTCGTTGCTGCAAGCAACAATCAGGTTGATGTTATCACAACAATAAGGTTGATGTAATCACAACAAAAAGGTTCATGTAATCACACCACATTACGCCAGAGCTGTCGCTGACCAGACCGCGAGAGCAAGCCCTAATTTCTTCGTAATCTTTGTCTGGATATACGCCATGAATTTGGTTCTTCGTATTTGTTGTACAGAGGCTCCAGCCGCTGCTGTTTCTTGGCTTTGCTGAGTTTGTTTGGATCAGCGAATCGGAAAAACGAGGGCGCTAGTTCCACGAACCATTTAGGGTCGCAGGTGGTGACTTCCCTCATGTATTCTTTGGTTGTCAGGACAAGCTCGTGGTAGATGACCCTACAAATTAAACGGAAAGAAGGCGGGGAGAAAAAATTATTACTGAGTAAATGCAAATTTATTCTTAAATAATTTTTTATTTTTTATTTCCTCACAGTCGGTGAGATTGAAAAAGTGAAGTATGAATGATCTTTCTCTAAATCTACAATCTATTTTAAGAACTCTGGTGAAACGAGGTCACCACGACGCACGGTCAAAGGTCCACACTGACATAACGACAAGTTTATTTACAGAAGGGGCCCACATCTGATTTCCACTTCAGCATCCAGTAAAACCCTCATGCTAAATAACAGCAAACATGTTCCTTGTTTTTTTTCTTTTTTTTATTTCTTTTCTTATTTAATGACACAGGACATCAAGGCCATCACATTATGTTGTGAATTGAGCATTGTCTACGGTCAGTCGTATTGTCAAGTAACAAAGTCTTTAAGACATGAACAGAACTTTTGGCTTTTGTGATCTTTCTCGATTTGCTAACCTAAATTGATGACCCAGAAAGAAAAAAAAACCCTTACCAGTCTGGCTGTCTGTTGAAGAGGGCACTGGAGGGGTGAATGTAGACCACCTGGCTGTCCACAAGGGTACGGTAGCCTTCCTGTGGATCCTGAAAGTACAAACAAAACGTATAATTACGGTGAGATATATTGGTAAACAAAAAAACAAAACACAAAGTGGTACATCCAAACTTCCTTACTTACTAAAGCTTGCATTTCATTTAGTTTTTGTGTCTTCTATGTTGGTAATATCATTATCAAAATTGACAGAGAAATTATAAAGACATTTTAGAATAGTAAAACCTTTTTGGCTTGAACAGGATTCAAACCAACGAAACATTAGAAATTACAAGTTGAGTCAAGCATTGCACAACTTTTAACATGTAATAATACGTAATAATAGGTAAGTAATTCTGACATCATAAGTAAGTTCATTTGCATAAAGCATTGATGAATAAAAATTATGATAAACGTGTCTGGGCGACAAAATGCCGACAATTGAATGAAATTCATTAACAAACTCTCTTGTTTAGAGGTCATGTGGTGAAACAAAACAAATTTTTAGTTTTGAGTAATACTTGGTTACGCGATTTTGTGAAAAAAAATTTCTAAAATGGCTACTTAAATAACTACCTTCTTTGCTGCATTTCTAAAGAATCCACTGCATATCGCCTTCTGTACCTTGGCTGTGTTCTTACCACAGGTCACTACATCAAGTTTGTGTCTGGAAGAAAAGATGAAGGGAAGACAGGAAATTAAACAACCACTTATAAATATCAAACATAAACCACAGGTAACCAAACAGTGGAATTCACACCTTCAAATACATTTTCAAGAAAATTTCATGAACTTTCAATTTTTGGTTTCACATTTTTTATGACTCATTATGTGGACATCTGACTCTTTACGTGGACATCAGAAGTCCACATAATGAGACATTGCTTGATGTCAACATTAAGCAATTCTTCCAAAACAGGAGGATTTCCTAATTTCATTCCTTTTCAATTTTCTATAACAATCATATCTCATATCAACAAGAGTTAATGGACATCAGATGTCCACATAATAAGACATTGCTCGATGTCCACATTAAGCAATTCTTCCAAAACAGGAGAATCTTTTAATTTCATTCCTTTTCAAATTTTTATGACAATCATATCTCATATCAACAAGAGTAATTTTTTTAAAACACATCTCACCTGTCCATTATTCCGAGCAACTGCTTTCTGACGTCTTGAGCGCTTCTCAATGTCCGAGCCTGCACAAAGTTCTCAAAACACCAGGGATTGGAGAATTTATTGTTCTTCCAAGAGTTGTAGACTGCCAACAAAGTTAAATGATCCCCTTCCGGCTGGTGAAACTTGGCCTTTCTCTGATCGGCAATGGCTTGTTTATCCTGTCGTGTATAAATAGCACACCGTAAGGACAAATCAAAGTTTTCCAAGTTTATAGTTACTTTGTATTTGCTTGTATGACTCACACACAAACTTACTATAGGATCATGTGGGTAACATCATTTGAGTTAACAGTGCTCCTGACATGAAGACAATTGTTTATGAGTTTTGCACCAGAAGCATTGTATTGTCTTTTGCGATGTTACTATGGCACATTTCTCTTCCTCATTAACGAGGCAGGCCAGCACACTCAGAGAGATTAAAGTGTTCTCATGGAAAATTCAACCTTAAATTTTCATCATGTTAGCATAGCATTGCTAAGTCTTAGTCTTGAACCAGTAAACTTTAAACCAAGTACACTAAAATAGTAAACAAACAACCAAGTACACTATAAATAGTAAACTTTAAACCAAGTAAACTATAAATAGTAAACAAGCAACATAGAAACTATAAATAGTAAACAAACAACCAAGTAAACTATAAATGTAAACAAGCAACCAAGTAAACTATAGAAAACAAACAACCAAGTAAATTATAAATAGTAAACAACCAAGTAAACTATAATATAAACAGTAAACAAACAACCAAGTTAACTAGAGAAAACAAACAACCAAGTAAACTATAAACAGTAAACAAACAACCAAGTAAACTATAGACACCACTACCACCTTTGTCTGTATATTTCACTTACTTAGACATAATTAGCCATTTACAGGTGGGGGAGGGGGAGGGGGGGAGTGGGGGGGGGGAGTGGGGCACGTTTGTATAATCTCTGGTCATGGCAATGTTACTGTAAACTCTAGTATTTGTGAGTATTTCATATACCAGGGTTACATGTTGAGAGGACGCTAAAAAGCCAGCTTTATATGTCTAATATACTATATTTCAAGATAAAGATAAAGTTCTATCCAATTAGTCTGGCATCTCCTTAATACTTAATTAATAGCAAACATTCCTCTCACCTTTGGTCTGTAGAATACATTCTGGACAGACAGCATGGAGACCACCGTGAGGAGTTCTTCGCTGCAGCCGAGCTGGACGGACATGATCAGGACCTTGGACAACATCGGTTCCAGCGGAAACTCGGCCATCTGGCAAAGAGAGAATATTAGCAATAAGAGATTAATGTAATCCACTGATCCAAGGGATTAGAGATAGAGGGCGCCAAACAGAGGATATCTGTCAATATAGATGAATGGCATCCTTCTATAGGTTATATTTTATTTTCTTCCAATGAAGTTCCTTCAGCACTTTAAAAGCTGAGACAGATTAGGGGAAATATAATTATAATTTCTTGTAACTTTCCAAAGTACTTTGATAATTCTAATAATTAGTTGCAGACAATCAGATAATAATAATAATAAGATGAAGAAAAATTTGGATACAATCCTCACAAGGTTTCCTTAAAAGATTCAACAGCAGTGTGTGTTACTTTGCCAACAAATGTCAATATAGAAACATTTATATTTTCCTTTCCACAACAGAGAGACAGCTGTGTCTTAAGGGCAAGACTTCATTAAAAGTGACAAATGCAGTGTACAGGGATGTTTATAGACAAGAGGGTTTGGGCAGTTACAGGAAATCTTGCAAGCAACGTTCAGTCTGTGGGGAAGGGAGGGGGATCATTCTTTTAAGTTTTCTTTCATATGAAAGATTGGTCTCTTAGAAGCAGTTGTTAGCTCAACCAATTCCTCAGACTATACCTACCCGCCTCCCAACTCCTCTGACTATACCTACTCACCTCCCAACTCCTCTGACTATACCTACCCGCCTCCCAACTCCTCTGACTATATCTACCCGCCTCCCAACTCCTCTGACTAAGCCTACCATCCTCCCAACTCCTCTGACTACACCTTCCCTCCTCCCAACTCCTCTGACTATACCTACCCGCTTCCCACCTCCTCTGACTATACCTACCCACCTCCCACCTCTTCTGACTATACCTAACCACCTTCCCACCTCTTCTGATAAATACCTATCCGCCTCCCAACTCATCTGACTAAACCTACCCTTCTCCCAAGTCTGGTCAGCAGGCCTTCATCGTCAAGAGCACTGAGTGAATGCAGCTGTTCCATGGCAGTGATGAGGGTCTCTGTCGGGGGTGCGTCCATGAAATCAAACGACAAGAGATCGTTAATGCCCATCGCCTTCAAAGACAACAGAGTGCTCGCTAGGTTAGTCCTCTGAATCTCTGGAACAGCCGTGGGGAGCATCTCATCTCTGTAGGCCCTCTCCGTGTACAATCGGTAACATTTACCTGGGCCGGTCCTACCTGCACGGCCTGCTCTCTGTTTGGCTTGAGCCTGTAGCAAAAGATATGAAAAGCCATTTTTATTAGGAGAGCATTTCTAATTAATAGATATGTGATAGGCATTCTCTGTTGTACATGTTACGAATGTTAACACAACATAACTCCACCAAGGTAGACTCAAGCAAGATATTGAGACAGGGAATTTACTTAGTAGAGTGAATTATCATGTGTCTTCCACATATAAACTTTTACTGTTTACCTTTCCATAAGTACCATTGCTGTTACAGATTTAGGTTTATAAGTAAAGAAAACTTGAAGATGTGCAAATACAGTTTTGCATTTCTGTTGAATTATAATGCTCACTGGCTTGTGAGAGACACCTAGAAATTAAGTAACGACAAAAGTGAAGCTACCTGTTTAGTGACGTAACAATCTATTGCTAACAGATCCTTTGTTTTATAAATATCTGGTCGGAAAGCCAAATTGGCCGTTCAGAAACACAAACATGAAATCCATGTTGTCTGAAAAATTCATGTCTCTCGCTGATTATCAGAAATTAAAAAAAAAAAAAATTGCAAACAGATGTTTCATTATCAGTATCACTTCAATACATCATTGGTCAAATACATGTAGTTCTGGCCTTCATCTCCACGGCAACAAGTAATTAAAACACAAACAAACCTGTGATATAGGAGTCACCACCAGTTGGTCCATGCCTGTCTTGGAGTTATAAACTTTCTGCTTGACGAATCCCGGATCCACCACGTAGTAAATACCGTCGATAGTCAGGGATGTCTCCGCAATGTTGGTTGCTATGACAACCTACAAGGTGTTGTTAGGGGTGAAAGGCAGAATTTGACATAAATTGCAAAAGAGATGCATTTCAAAGAGACAACTAATGACCACTTACTTAATACACATCGGTGTCCAAACATGGGATAAAGCAATATGGGAAAGTTAGGATATATGCAAATTTATGTAAATAGGAATTGTTCTTTTAAAACCATCATATGTCATATGCTGTTAGCTGTGACACTGCTTCACAACTTCAATGAAAACAAACTAATATCAAATCTAATGTTCTTTACGAGTTTGCTTCATTCTCGGGCAATTAATAACACAAGTGACCCCAAATCTTTAAATCAATAAGAGTATTGCAGAAAGGACATCCATACATTGAAAACTTGTTTCAACTGGTATTTTTAACAGAATTTTGTTAAATTTGTTCAAGTTTGTGTGCTTCTATCCAATGTCAATAACATTGGTCAGTAAACTTTGGTAGCCATAAATGTTACAATTCCAAAGCAGAATCTGCACTTTTCCAGGAAAAGTTTATCTCAAAGTGCTATTAACAAAGGAAGTTATGTA
The DNA here is from genome assembly GCA_020650975.1 of Apostichopus californicus. Classification (NCBI taxonomy): domain Eukaryota; kingdom Metazoa; phylum Echinodermata; class Holothuroidea; order Aspidochirotida; family Stichopodidae; genus Apostichopus; species Apostichopus californicus. Next base: position 22,122 of record JAIPMN010007394.1, read on the forward strand.
TGTAACATTTAAGAGCTGTGTCTCCCAAACTGCACATCCATGGACACTACATAGGCTGGCTTAGGCTCTACATGCTGCTGTGATCTCTGTTCATTTAACCTGTCTGTAGTCTGTGCGTGTTTTTGTCCCTTCTGTTACTGTTACTTGTCATTCAGCCTCTGAAGAAGATCCTGCTAGGATCGAAACGTCAGGCCAACTTACTTTTACACATTTTATTACACAGGCTCTCTAGTGGATAAGCAGTTTGCTAACAGTTTTATTTTATTTTAATTTTTATTTTCATTAATAATCTCATTAGACTTGTAAGATGCAATGAATAACATACAGTACTCCATGATATCCAAATAAGAAACATACTGTTAAAGGGTGAAAATATTTTACAAGCAATGTCGAACATCATTTGTAATACAAATTTTGTAAAACAGCACATGATTTTGAAAGTTCACAAAAAGAGAAAAAAATAAAACACCCCACAGGAACTGCTCAATATGATAACCTAACATGCCACTGACTTGACAGTAATGTCAGGGTAAAATTTTATGACCTCTCAATCAAGAAGGGGAAGTGGCTGACGGGGGTAGGAGAGGGGGTGGGGGAGGGGGTGAGAGTGACTGGAAGTTAAACAAGTGGAAACAACTCTGTTCTAACCTTTCTGCTTCCAGGAGGTGCTGGATCAAAGATTCTCGTCTGCATCTCGCTGGGAAGAGCAGAATAAACCGGGAGGATGATAAGCTCCGGTACTTCCGGTCCCATCGACTTCATCCTCTCGAATAAAATTTCACAAGCTGTGTCAATCTCTTCTTGACCAGTGAGGAAGAGCAAAATATCACCTAAAAAAAAAACAGATATTGATATGCTACAGAATTTCAAACTGCACTAACTTAAATCAGAATACTACCAAACAAAATGATTTTCATTTATATTGCTGATGGACCATACCCCCAAATTAAACTCCTGGTATTCAACCTTTTTTGCTAGGTAAGTCCAATTTACATCACCATCATGGCCCTCCTGCGGCAAATGTTGTGGCCTGGGGGAGTGGTCTTACCCATTTTGTGAAAAGTGACTAACCAGATGCAACCAAAAACTGAAATTAAGTTTGGCTTTGATTTAAGGTGTACCAGGGTTGTACAAAGTAATTAACAAGATGCTACCAAGAACTGAAATAAGTTAGGCTTTGGCTTAAGGTGTACCAGGGTTGTACAAAGTATGTAACAAGATGCTCCCATGAACTGAAATAAGTTAGGCTTTGGTTTAAAGTGCACTAGGGTTGTAAAAAGTGTCTAACAAGATGCAACCAAAACTTGAAATAAGTATGGCTTTGGTTTAAAGTGCACCAGGATTGTAAAAAGTGACTAACATGATGCAACCAGATATTGAAATAAGTTTGGCTTTGGTTTAAAGTGCACCAGGGTTGTAAAAAATTACTAACAAGATGCAACCAAAAATTGAAATAAGTCGGGCTTTGGTTTAAAGTGTACCAGGGTTTGTACAAAGTAAGTAACAAGAAACAACGAAGAACTGATTCAAGTTTGGCTGTGGTTTAAAGTGCACTAGGGTTGTACAAGTAAGCAATGGTTATAGTTTTAAATTGAAATCAATTCGATAAAGATACCTGGAGGTTCAGTGAGATGAATCTGCATGACTGTGATCAACGATGCATCTAGATAATCCGTCTCCGGTTCCTTGGTGTAGAGGACCTCTACGGGGAATGTTCGCCCAGGAATGGTAAATATAGGCTACGGGAGAAAAGGTAAAATATCCAACAGATCAATTTTAACAGAGCTACTTCGGTATCGATGGCAGGGATGTGCTCAGGAATATTTTAGTGACGGGCAGATTGTCAGGTAGTGTGATTCACACCCGGGGAGAGGGATCTCATGGGTGGGGTACCCCCTCCCCACTGGAAAAATTTTGCACATGGAGTGTGTTTCGTGGTGCTATTTTTCCTATTCTGTGCCATGTATTCTCCCAGATTTTGGTTATGGTAAAATTTGTAAAATTATTATCAAAAAGGTGCCGGGCGGAAATGTTTAATAAACCGTTTGGGCTGGGCGGCATTCAGAACTGCTGGGCCCAGTGTGAGCACATCCCTGCGATGGTTAAGTAAGTAAGTTTTCAACACTTCTCAATACTAGAGTGATGCAGTGTCAAAAGCTCAAGTTTTATTTCAAGTGCAAAGAAAACTTAAAAACTGTCACCTTAGCTCTTTACCCGTGATTAATCCAGATACGAAAATGTGCCTGGCTAAAAAACGTTCGACTTACTCATCAGGTTATTACTAATTAAGCTTTATATGGTAGGAAAAGTCTAAAGTATGAATTTCCAGACACACACCAGTTTTTACACTGTAGACAAATGTTTGGTGTCACTACTTCTAGTAAACACTGATACCCTATGTAACTTGAAACGATAGTCCAGACCCATAATTATTTTGCACATATCATAGTAAAATACAATCTAAGCATTCTGTTGAAATTTTCATCTACTTCTATGTTTCGTTTTTCGAGATATTAGTAGTTGAAGTGATAAAAATGATACGACCCTTATTAACTCTAAATGATTCAACCTACAGCTTCTTCACAAAATCTGACATTTAATTTCTGCAATAAATGAGCATAAGTGGAATCTGGAAGAATGTATGCTAGACTACACCTTAATATTTATAAGTTACAAAAGATGCAGCGATATTTGCTGAAATTACATTCCCTTCTGGAAGGCAAATGAAAGAGTATCAAGTAAACATGAATACTTACAGCTTCAAAGAAATACGTGGAAAACTTGACTGCATCTAGAGTAGCCGAGGTGACGATGAGCTTTAGGTCCGACCTCTTCTTGATGGCTTTCTTGAGCAGACCAAAGAGTACGTCCGTGTGGATTGTGCGCTCGTGGGCCTCGTCCAGCATGATGACCCCGTACTGGGTGAGGTCTGCGTCGATCAGACATTCCCTGAGAAGCATACCGTCCGTCATGTACTTGATCTTAGTCTCTGGTGTGGTGCAATCCTCAAAACGAATGGTGTACCCAACCTGTGATAGGAAAAGTATGTGAAAAGTGGGTACTCTCTAAAACTGATGGGCAGTGGGTACTCTCTAAAACTGATGATGAAAAGTGGGTACTCTCTAAAATTGACAGGCAGTGGGTACTCTCTAAAACTGATAAGCAGTGGGTACTCTCTAAAATTGATGAGCAGTGGGTACTCTCTAAGACTGACGAGTAGTGGGTACTCTTCAAACTTGATGAACAGTGGGTACTCTCTAAAACTGATGAAAAGTGGGTAATCTCTAAAACTGATGAGCAGTGGGTACTCTCTAAGACTGACAAGCAGTGGGTACTCTTCAAACTTGATGAACAGTGGGTACTCTCTAAAACTGGTGAGCAGTGGGTACTCTCTATAAAGACAAGCAGTGAGTACTTCTTCAAACATTCTTTCTAGAACCTTATTTCTTACTAATTAAGACAATGACAAGACTTCGTTGTCTTTTACTGAATCAGTGCAAGTTACCGTACAAATGCTGGAAGAACAGGATATTGGATACTGCACAATGTTTAATAATTTGAAACCTAAGCACCTTCAATGGAACCAGTCATTAGCAGCACAGTGGATACTGCATGTTTTATTGTTTGAAAACTAAGCACCTCCAATGGAATAAGACCTTTGTGCTAAGGTATACAAGTAATACACCATCCAAGAATGCAGCTCATAATTACCAAAATTAACTATTCAAATAAGACTGAATATTCAACACAAATTGTATTGTATACTACACTGTTAAATAACTGACAGACACACAGTTTATATTATAGAACCAAAATGTGCTTATGGGTACGAGGGGATATTGTAACAAAAAAGTACTATGTACTTTCTGATATTTGTTCACTAATGATAATGTTTTATAATGTTTACTCAGATTAAGCAATACAAATATGATTGTATTATTTTTAGGCAACATGAAAGATTTCACTTTCAACTAGATGCAAAACTTATAAGAGCATTCGTAATGATGTCACCCAATTCCGATCAACACTTACCTCTTGCCCTAACCTGCATCCAAACTCTTCTGCGACTCTCTTAGCGACGGACATAGCAGCCACACGTCTAGGCTGAGTACATCCAATCTTTCCCCTGACTGTGAATCCAGTCTCGGCTAAATACTGAGTGATCTGTGTGGTCTTACCACTGCCAGTCTCACCGATAACAACCAGAATCTGGTTCTCTTGGACGGCCTAGGTAGAAAACATGATAATAATAAATAAATAATAATAAATACCATATATTAAAGTGCTATTATCATGAAATAAAACATGCTTTAGAGCACTGTGCAAAAGAACCAATACCTGGAATATAAAATTACCAAACTTAAGAAAAAACGAATAAGATTAATGCTCATACTCAAGCCTAAAAAGATAAGTTTTCAAATACTTCTTAATCAATCACGATGATGTACCATTTCAAGCCAAACTTGACACCTTTCACTTTTGGATTGAAGTTTTCGTTCATTTTAATCTCTGCAAATAGGCCAATAGAATATTGTCAGGAAAGTACATCAACCTGACTATGTGATTATGTACCGCATAATAGTACTGAAAAAATATTGAAAAGATTGAATACATAATGGGGGTTTAAGATAACACAAATACATCGTGTGGAATAGTAAAATATCAAGGCTGCCGTATCAACTTCCCTTTTCCCATGTTGCACTAGTACTGGCTTGGCAATTTTGGAACACATCATTGGCTCATCATAATTCAAAGGACAATGAACGATCCATGTTTTAGAAATATGTGATCCTTGGGTTATACGAATAGTCCAAATTTCTATTTATAGCTTGTTTAGTCATTGAGGTAAAATGCTTTTTTTTTGTTTTCACTTGAAGTTTCTTTTTCTCTCTTACTTAAAACTGATTCATTGTCATTTAAAACAGTTTGATGAAGGTACCCATAAAGCGTACACAGAACAGGACGGGGGTGGGGGTAAGGAGGATGGAAAGGAGAGGAGGGGGAGGGGGGGACCACAACTTAATCTCACCTGAACAAGCTGAACTTTAAGTTTAAAGATGGGCAAGCTCTCTCGTTGTTCCAAGATGGTCAGCTTTGTCCTCTTGCCATACGATGCCTTGTTTCCACCGAAGGCGCTCTTCTTCCATTCTGGCATTTCTGGTGCGGCCATTCCGGAGGAGCGGATGTTGGCCACTATAGCTCGTTCCCCTGATGGGAAGAGGAGATGTGAATGATAATCAAGGAGCAATGTCAACATAACTCGTCTTCTTGGTCAAGGGAATGACTGTATGTGCTGCAGAGGCTGGTCAGTGCAGAGGCTGGTCAGTGCAGAGGCTGGTCAGTGCAGAGGCTGGTTATTGCAGAGGCTGGTCAGTGCAGAGGCTGGTCAGTGCAGAGGCTGGTTAGTGCAGAGGCTGGTCAGTGCGGAGGCTGGTCAGTGCGGACAGCCAAAGTCTAAATAGATCACTAACCAGCAAAAGTCTGCAACATTAAGTCACTTCATATATTGGTCATTAGACTCGATAACCGGAAATATTTTGTTGAACTTGAGTCGCTGTACCAACCCTACTGGTTAGGACTGCAGGTTACATGAGGAGCACTAAAACAAAAAGTACACTTAAACTAATTAATTAAAGGGTTGTTACACATGATTCTCCAGTATCAGGTCATGTTGAGACATTAAACTATCACAGTCATGCAAGTAAAGCCAATTACACTAATGTTGTTGTCTCGCTTTAAAGTATTAAATTACAGACTAGAACCTGGTAAACCTCAAATACATCCATTCTGGTGCTGTTTTATCTGTGGGTGGCTGATGACTCGTTTCACAACAAAGTAAAAAGTAAGGACAGAAGAGATGTCTCATCCTGTGAGAGCACTGGAAATATTAATGACCAATCAACGTCACAAAATACAAACAAACTAAAGTCTATATTTTCAAAGATATTGTTATATAATAGATAAAAATGAAAAAAAAAAAAAATGAAATGTTAAAATACTGTATTAACAGTAAGACATTCTCACAATGTGTCCTGAGATCTTGATTTACAACAGTTCCCAGGAAGATAATTGATTACATAATTAATTAACATAATTAGTTAAAATAATTAGTTGATTAATTTCAGAGAGAAGAGGTCCTTACCCTCAGGCATTGGCGAGAACTTGATTTACAACAGTTTCCAGGAAGATAATTAATTATATAATTAATTATAATAATTAGTTAATATTATTAGTTAATGAATTTCAGAGAGAAGAGGTCCTTACCCTCGGGCATTGGATCGATCCAGTTTTTGTTCATTCCCGTCGGTACGTTCTCGGACTCTGCCCTCTCCGTGATTTGCTTCAGTTCTCGTCTTTCTTTGGCTAATGCGCTCTGCATCATGGCTGCTTTAGATAAGGTACCGTCTGGATTCTGCGTAACGAGAGAAACCAGATATTAATCAACGCCAGGGTGTCGACTCTATCACCCGTCTTTCCCAAACATATGTAACTCTCTTACCAGTCGACCCTGAGGTCAGAACACTGGTTTCATATTCAAGAAGAAACTTAGGTGTCTGATTTATTTTTTTAAGCTTTCTCGATGGTTTCTGACAGCAGTTTAGTCTTAAATTTCACAAGATTTCCAGTTCTAAAATATATCTTCCAAAGTTATAATAAACTTTCGGAGGATGGATACCCTTGTCTCGACGACCAAACACCATCGACGAGGTGGACAAAATTATAAGAGATTAATAGCGTGTTATACACGGTAAGTGAAACAGTGCGTACAGATGCCTTATGAAGAATACGTGAAGACGTGAACTTTTTCGGTTACCTTGACGATTCGGACGGGACTGAGATCTATGCTCTGCCTCCCGTGACCAGAGAGGAAAGGTGGATCCTCTTCTTTGAGTTCTATTTCAACCTCTTCATCAGAGTCTCCATCCTCCTTCGGTAAGATTCCTGTAACTTCGTCAAAGTCTGGAAGCTCCGATTTATCGATGCAGTTGGCAGCCATCATCTTGAACGAAAACAAAAGGAAGAGGTAAACGAAATGACATAATCTAAATTAAATGGTCGCAAATTAATGAATACCTCCACCCGAGTAAACTCAAACACTTTCAAACTTGTTCATCTCCTACCCGCTACTTTCTCACTTCCCCTTTCACCATCTACCCTTCTCCTCCCCCAATTCCTTTTACTTTCGCAGTATATCCGCTGGTGAGCACTTCACAACTGTTTTTTTCAAGAGAGTGACCGTACCTGCTTGAGTTCCCATCTCTCGGGAGAGGTCACCCTTTGGACCCGTCTTCGCATCCCGACATCCTCCACGTCTGGACCAGGTGCCTGGACCAGGGGTAAGGTAGTGGGCCTATCTGGGTTTCTGCTGACGTCTTCGCTGTCTTCGCTGTGTTGCAGACCTTTCGACAACTTTGGGTTGAGATCTTCGCCTGACTTCTGATCGACGTCTTTCATGGAAAGGCGAATCTTTGTACCCGAGATGGCCAGGACCTTAACCTTGACCTTTTGACCTCTACTGACCACATCATTGACGTCTGCAACTCTACCTTCCCTTCGAAGCTGGAAAGAAAATATTTAATGTGTTTCTTTGACAGCCTTATATACCTTGTTACTGATTAATAAGGATAATTCAGTGGATTTTTCACATTTATGGCAAATAACTTGAACAAATGCAAAACAGCACTACACCAAGCATTAACTCACCTGAACTTACAGGTTAAGAGACAAGGACTTTTGAAAATTACTTCAAATGTGAAATAAAAAAACAGTTTGAACTATTCTTTGAAAGAAGCGATTTGCATTTTGATGACTTTGAAGCAAGCTTGCTAATTAGGTCAACATTAACGAGAGAGTTTAATTCAATTAATCACTCGAAACAGTCTGATCTCTGCTTTTTTTAAATTCAAAGCTAGTAAGTGTCATCCCAGATACACTTTTTGTGGCATTATTAATTGATTAATCAAATTAAAACCCAACATTCAACAATTATTTGTGATTAGACTTTGTTTTACGAAAAAACCCTTATGCTATGCACAAACTACTATTGGATTTGCAAACATCCTCACATGTAACAACACACCACAGAGTGAAACGATATACTCATTCCACCCTTGCAAGTGTCCTCAGAGGCTACGCTATGTTTGACTCACCTCTGATATATGTACGAGGCCTTCACACCTTCTCCTGAGTCCTTCTAGTTGAACAAAGCAACCGAACTGCATGATGTTCGTGACTTTACCCTCATAGAGCTCCCCCACCTCTGGATCCATGGCAACCGGTTTAGACACCATCCTGTCCTTGTTTCGTTCGCTTCGTTTGTCTCTTTCTTTCTTGTCTGATCCATCTCGTCTATCTTTATCCCTCCACCTGTCTCCTGTCTCTCGGCCTCGTTTCCTCTCTCTGCTTCTGCTTCTCCTCCTTCGGTCCCCCCCACGTTCTTGTGATCTGCTCCTCGACCTAGACCGCCTTCTGTACTTGTCCTTTCTGTCTTTCGTGCGATATTTCTCTCTCCTTCGAACATCTTTCTCCTCACTCCTACTCCTGCTCCTTCTCTTAATCCTGTCACCTTCTTCTTGCTTCCTAAAAGTAAAGAAAACCGTTTCACAACGTATTTATTCAGTTATTAAAACTAAATCATAAAGGTCTAACGTGGGAGCCAATGGCATTTCTTTTCCAAATGATAGTTCATCAAAGTCAAAAACTTCTCCCTTGTTTGAATTTAATGAAAGCTTTAAACTCTGGCCAACCATTATCAGCTTATGACTTGTATTTAACAGATAGCAGAAATAATGACAAGCAAAAGATAGTTGAAATATTAACAAAGCCAAGTCTGAAAGTGGATAGAGGATTCAACTTACTGTTGTGCACCCGTTTCTGCTTGCTGGACAATTGTTACCACTTTAAACAAGTCTACTGGGATTGCCGTTAGTGAAACAGAGACATACTCTCACATTAATGACTCGGTCCTACCGGTAAACTTCTGTCAACCAGATATTTCATCTTATAATTAATCACATACACAAAGTTAATCAGAAAGTTGTATTTTATTAAATTCTCCTCAATCTAAGCTAATGATATTAATTTAAATTTATTATTGATTACTAATTAATGATGAGAATTCGCCAAAACCAATGCAAATGTTATTCTAAAGGGTACCACTGTTTGGGACAAAGATTACTTGTGCCATGTATATGAAAAAATTTGCCATCCGAAATGCCACAATACAAATAGAAAATAATGTGTGCTTTTGACACGACATATGCTGCGTGGAACATCTTGTACGAATCTTAATTCAGTGGCTAATCACTTTTATGAAAAGAGACCAAATACAAGATATTTAACAGACAGAGCTGCATGTTGATATATTCATTAATTATTGCAACAACCGAGAATGTGAATCATCGGTGGGTGGAAGGGTGGATGAATGGATGTACGGACAAACGGACAGACACATTGCACACACTTACACTTCAACCTTGGGTCCTCTAGTCATCAAGGCTTCCAGCTCATCCATTGCAGAGGTTGCAACCTGCTCATCATCTTTGCTTGGTTCCTTGAGGAAATCAAAAAAAGTGACAACAATTAAGATCAAGATCATCATCTAACTTACTATTAACCAACAGTAGGCTTGATTAATCCTCTCCAACAAGAAAAGAAAAGTAGTATAGACTCAATTTGATAAATGACTGGCTTAACATGTCGCATGATCTATAAAGAGATAATTTGCAACTTTGTATGTGATGGTGAAGCTGAACACAAAACAGAATTTAACCAGACTCCACGAAACTATTTATTTATGCCAAGTATTAAAGAAGTTTTCCGTGATTGTATTTAAGCTACAGGTACGTTACAAGACCAACCAAGCGTTATGTACCGTAGGCTAAACTAATATTACAAATTGGTCAAACGAAGGCACCTTCCTAGAAATGGTAATATTCACTGAATGGGTGTAAATAATAAGAAATTACTGATCAAATTTGAAACAGGACAAACTGAAATGCTGGCTTAAGTATCCTGATGATTTCTAGTTTGCAGTTCAAACAATTTAAGAATACAAGGTGAATCGTAGCAAGTATTGGTAACTATGTGTGATAAGATGAACATCTCACATATAGTCTGCCAGCTTGAATAATATGTTCCATTCTGAATTGAAACAGTGTTAATTAACAACATGAATTTCAAACCATTTACTGATCACAATTTTACTGATCACTGACTGGTATATGAAAAGATTGTTACTTTTGGGTCATTCCTTACATGCAGCTAACAGAAATGTCTACTATGTATGCAAATATTGGCTTCTGCATGGGATCACCATAAATTTATAATCAAATTCCTGAGTTCTTACTTTTCAACTGAAACAATTTTTCCAACGCTAATACCACTGTATACTGTCCTCTCATATCATGCATCGATGCACTTGTGCCGACAGTATGAATAGTTTTTTTACCTTTATCTGATAGATTTATGAAATTTGTACCCGCTCATACTGTACGAGTGCTTTGAAGCATTACATGAAAGTAGGTTAAATATAAACAAATGTCCCAACAGGGTTTACCAAGATAGGACACCTGGCAAAGGCTGGCATGTATGTTAAGCATTTTACTACAGTGGTCAAATGACACCATTGTTGTGACATGCGCACCTATGTTTTGCTGTGCTAAATTAATTCTGCTATTAACATCATCTCAGACTGAAACAGCTCAATTCACAAACCTTGTCTTTACTGTCATCAGGTATACAGAGAGATGGAAATGCCGATCTCTTCTTGTCAATTTCTGTTTTTGGAACAAGAACCGTGTCTTCAGCTAGTTTTGGTTTCATTCGTTGGATCAACCTCCAAAGATTAGAGGTAAAGGAGTCTGGAAATTCGCCTCCATTTTTGCGGAGTTCAGTTCTGAAGTCGTCCTCGTCATTATTCTTTTCTGCTAAATGTATAATGAATTCCGCTGCAAGAGAAGAACAAGATTTCGAAGTAAAAGTAAAGAATAATGTCATATCAAATATAAAAATATAGATACTTTAATGTTGAGCCATTTTCTTACTATAGTGTAAACAATGTTAACCTTGCTGCAGAACAGTTGAAAGCTTCATATTACCTTTCTAGGTATATGAAGATACCATAAAAAGGTCGGCGGCATCAATTTTATTGGAATGGTTTCTTGTATTTAGTTATATTGTTCTTAAAGGTGCAGTTTATCAAGTTAATACATGTATACCAGTCAAATTTGTTGCATGCTTTGTATTAAATTGATGGAGAACTTCAAATGGATATTAACTTGGCTGTACCTGTAGTTGATTGCCTTTTAGAAAAGTTTTGAAAGTTTCATAATCTGCACCTTAAAACCAAATCTTTATGTTATTTAGCATGACAAAGATATGAATATTATTATTTTAGAGTATCTTGCAACAGCAAGTGAATGTCATCATGTCAACTACTGTAGTCTAGGCTTATTGTGTTCACACCATTTTGTTCATTACTAATTACCTAGGCCTACAGTCAAAGTTTTAGTCTAGTTAGTCAGGTTATTCTTTTTTGTGAATGAGTGGTTAACTCAAGTATAGCATCACCATGCCACTGAAACCTGCATAATAATAAGCTTACCAAGATCTTTATCGTTCAATCCCAAGTGATTGTCAAGTTCAGTGCACACTTTCGACACCAAAGAAAGATGTTCCAACTTCCTGAGCTCTTCCATGCTAAGCTATGTTTATGGCATTCAATTAACTGACAAGATATGCTACTTATTACTGACGGTATGCCAACTTGCGTAACTAAGTTAGGCTAAGTGATAATTGGCTTCAGTAACTGCAGTATAACACAAAACTTTCGTTAGGCTATGGTAGCACGCTATCATACACTTCGAACCTAGGCTAGGCTCAGTCTAACTAAAGTAGCCTAACGTAAGGTCCTATCTTTTGCTGATTGAGAACAAACTCGAAACAGGATGGTGTGGTTCCGTCAACCAACAAACTAAATTAATTTAACTGAATATAACAGAATATTTTATTAACGGTCTTTCAAGAAGAATTTTATCCATCCATTATTTTCGCAGACTATTGTGTTTGACGAAGTTGATACCGTACGTAATACCGATTCAGCTACGATGCAAAAAAAATGAGCGAGGGAGTATCGATGTAAAATACGACCTGATCAACTTGATGGTTATGTGCAACTAACAGTATTTAGCATTTCATTTTATATAACTTAGAAATTGAAACAGTAATATACACCGTTATTTTTTTTAAGGAATGAAAACAACGATCGATTACACAGGTGGTTAAACACATGACCTACAGGATACACACACCAGAGCAGTGATCAGTCACGGGTCCTGAAGTGATGTGGGTGGGGGGTACCCCCACGTGGACGGGGGATACATTTTCTCTACAAAAAAACTTAAAAGATTAAATAAATAAATAAATAAATAAAAAAAAGACAACGTGTGTCCATATGTAAACATGAATGAGAATGGGTAGTGTTGGGGAAATTGAAAAAGCAAGTAGGCCAAGTTTTAATTGATGTAAAACAAAGGGCGGATCCAGGATTTTAAGTAGCAGGATTCTAGTCGCGCGGTAGATTAAAGGTACATATATCCGTTCGCGTTGAGTCAGAAGATACGTACGATGCTCATTATAAATTCCCAAACCAAATAGGCCACTTGAAGTTTTTGATTTTCCCCAACTGGTCAGACTTTGTAATGGTAAATGCGCTGACAGTCACGAAACTTTCGTTATAACGAAAGTTTCGTTACACCAGGCCTTTTTCTTCATTTATTTTGGGTGTCTTCTATTGGTCTGTAACATCTACAAACATTTAACATGTAGGCCCCTATTCTTACATTTCAAATTCACTTTATATAGATATTGAATTAGGCCTACAATTGGAACTTATGTACCACTAAGCAAAGCAATTTCGTTACTAAATTTACTGCACAATATTTAACTTCAATGTAAACAAATTTTCTGTGTAGTCGTACTTATGCAGTCGTCCGACAACCTGGTAACTTAATTAAGCTACCATACATAGCTGGCTTCACATTACAATGGTAAAACCTATTTTAACAACACAAGACAACATCTGTGACAACATGGGTATTTTTTTTTATATAATGCACGAAAATGAGCAAGCCGCATTGTACTTTATACATACTGAACTTTCTATGTCATAACTAATGACTAAGACACAGTGCTAAAGAGACAGAAATTTTTTTGGGGGAAATTGCCAGGCTTCGAACAATCGAATTGTATTCCTCACAACCACGTTAATCGGTGGCAGGCCCTCTTCAGTCAAATCTGCAATATTTACAGCCAAGATGAGAGAAACCAAAGACGAATTTCGTGACCGTCCTTGACCTCATTGTTTGGCCTTCATCTCTTCCCGGGTTGAGATTGAGGTGAGCCGGTGCTTTGTGCCATAGTTTATGGCTAGCTTTGAGTTTGATTTGTCACTTAATGAAATTTTGACATGATAAAATTGACCAATCATGAAATGGCTATAATGTAATTTTCTGATAACTTCAGGGAAATGATGAAATCACAATATGAAACCTTTACGCTATTAATTAAGGGGTGAAACCCCCTTCATAAGTACTGTTACATTCTCTTTCCGCTGTCAACACCGCAAGTGTGACGTCACACAAAATCTTCAATAAACTCTCACCGAACCTGAGAGTTAGGGAATCAACAACAGAAATGCACCGAAAAACAGAGATTCGTACCGACACGTGTTAAAATCCAAAAGAGGTAAGTCATCCTCCTCATATGTTCTCAAGCTGTAACATTTTCAGTCATTTTTTCCTATATAATGATAACTTTTAGCGCCGATGGGACAAGTGGGCTGTGAAAAACATGTCGGCTGGTACATATGATATACACTCGACACTGACACATCGTTTGAATGATCGCTTAGGCTAGTGTATCCTAACATTGCATGATACTTTCACAGGTCCTTTCGTTCCATGGTTATTTTCCTCAACGTAGCTAGGCAAAGCCTAATGACAATGTAGTGTAGGCTCCGTGTCCGACTTGTAGGTGCAAGTGAACAGACAATATTTCAGATTTTTGAAGGGTGTGTCTGCATTATCTTTCGGCAGTAACGTTTTCAACATTTGTTTAAGTTCAGGAGTGATATTCTTTTGATATGTGTCATACGTTATTAGAAGTTAGGATAAGGCTTATCAATAATACAGCTGCAATTCGAGTTAAAAGGCCAACTCATAAGGCCTAGCCTCACTCGTTAGTCCTTTCGTAAGGCAACTCAACAGTGAGTGTTGAACGTAAGTTTGCATCATAATTTAAAATGGTATTAATTGAAATTCTTTATTTCTACTCCACATAGTTCATTTAAGCAAGGTACAGTACATTTACAAAGCATAGCCCATCAACTAAACTTAAGTTGTTTATCGTTGTAGTTACCAAGAAATTTTTAAAGAAATTAAGAAAATTACAGTGGTTATGTAATACTGAAATGCATTATGTACTGTAAGTTTAAGGAATACTTTTCCTAGAATTATCTTTCATATTTGCTCTCTTTCATTTGTGTTTGTATTTCTGCAGATTGATAAGCGCATCTTTATCAACATGCAAAGCTTTAAGCATTTTGATCCCCAAAAGCTGGAGCTTCTAGAGGCCAGATTTAAGGGCAGACGAGAACAGCCGATCATCATCAAAGATGATTCCAACCAAAGCTCAGGAAGTAGAAGTTCCAATAATGATGATATTCATGATGTAAGCATATATGTTTGTTAAATCACTGCTGATTAAATACAAATCACTGCTGAAAAAATAAAATAAATAAAGTTTTAATACCAAGTTTGCATTTTTTGACTTTGATAAACAATTGATTAAATTCCTCATATGATATCTGGTGCGCAGTGGAATAGGACTCTTCTTAAGAGGAATTTAAAACACTCTTGTCAGTAAACTTGTTTGTGGCTAGGCCTTCTGTAGATGTATTCCTATTCTTAGCAAAGACTGTTCAATGTAGACAGTTTATGCAGTAATTTTGAATACTCTTAATTAGAATAAAACAAATACTTCATTGCCTTGGGGTACCCTAGGGAACAAATTTAAATTTGCTTATATTAATACACATACCAGTCAATCTGTTACTCTAGCACTCACCTACATTAGCAGCAAAATTTTTGATTGAAATGTCTATCATAATATATTGAAATGTTTTTTTTTCATCTTCCAAGGTTTCGTTAGAAATGCCAACCAAAGAACGAAAGAGAAAGAGAAAAGCACCTGACAATGACCAAACAACTCCAAGTAAGCCCAAAGTTCGGCAAAATTTGGAAAACCTATGGTGTAATTTCTTATTCTTTTCACTTTATAAACATATCTTTTCATATTTTTAACTATTTAACCTATCATCAAAAATGTATATACAGTAATGTAATTAGAGAAAAAAGTTTGCCCAAGGAGCTTGACAATGACAACAGACACTACTGTGGTATGAATGCACATTTTACATTAGCAATGCTCAATGCGGAGAGAAGAAACATACTGTGAGATGAAAAGTCCTTTTCAGTATTAGAGATTCATAGATTGTCTCAACTCTTAACATCTTCTGATCAATTTTGGTTCTTTAGAGAAGTTGTGTTTTTGATAAGAAAGAGAGAAAGATGTTCCTTCAAAAATGTGCTTTGGTATGTTTTGCATAGGCCGAGGTGTGAGTGTGTGTACTTGGGGTTTGAGTCTGCTGGACGTAAGCAATTTGAAGATTTTGCGTCCCTGGCTAAAACATTGCATCCTGGACGCAGAATCCTGTATTTGTAACAATGCTATAACAATATATATAATTTTTGAAGTATCTTTAATTGAGAAGACCATAGTTTCAGTTCTTAGCTTCCATTGTAAACATATTTCCATATTGTAACTTTTCATATATATCACCAAAGAAGTACATGAACTATTAATCTGTACAGCAGTAGTTAATGGATTAATGTACAATATTTGTAATATATTTGCTCACGTTGATAAGATGGAGGAGGCGAGAGCTAGGGGGGGCACTAGGGGGAGGGGAGGGTATTATGAGGCAAGGACATCAGTACAAGAGAGGTGTTCATAAACACCTCTCTCATGTTAGGTTTTATATCTATTTGAGGATTAATCCCACTGAAGCCATTGTTGATACTGCCTTAAACAAGAAATACCACTTTCTTTACGTTACCATTGCCCGCAAATCCCCCTCCACCTCAACCTCCACCAGGGTCAGTTTCACGATAGTCATTTTGGATCAAAATATGTATACCCTTTAAAAGTAGATGTGTTTCCCAGTCCTGAATTATTTTGTAATTCCCCTTGCCGTTAACAGACCTATGATATTTAAAAACAATGAGTTTTTTAGCCATTCCAATTTTATTTTTTGTTTCTCATTTTTTCCCCCATCAATCATGCAGCTACTGGCAGCAAGAAAATTAGTGAATATTTCAGGGTAAGTAAGTGTTGATTGTAAAGGTTAGATTGTAAAGGTTATTGTTGATTGTAGAGGTAGTTTCAGAGGGACCGGATAACATCCTCGTTATTACTCTTCTGTATCTACAATCCAGCTTGTTCTATTTTATTGTAGTACCCTCTGTTGCTCCTTGTTTTAGTGAGTAGTAGAAGTCAAAGGTCAAAATGTAAAGAATGAAAAGTCAATAGTTTTGAAATATTGTAAAATAAGGTAACTGAATGGTTTGAAATATTAACAAATTTTGCAAGTAGGCAAGAATTGGGGGAAAAAGCTTTCTGGTTGTTCCTCACGGTTTTTTTCTCCAAATAAATTACAAGAAGAGTATTTTTGAGGAAGGAGACCTTTGTGATTGTAAAATTTGCTGATGGGCAACCCCCATAAAAGGGAACCCTACATGACTTAGACTACAGAGAGATTTCTCTCCTGGTACCACACCTATGTAGAATATGAGCAAAAAGAGGTCAAGACTCCAAAAAGATTCAGTATGTGGCGGCGTCATTGAAAGTTCAGTCATTATTTTAGTATCTTTTCAGTGGATCATTGAACTGGAATAAACTTCATGTTTATAAACTGTTTCTCTCCTTTCACCCTTCTGATAGCATTCTGGTGCGTCGGGAAGTCCTGGTCGTGCGTCAGTCAAGTCGCCTGTCGGTGTGGTAAGACAAACCATTTATTGATTGATTGATATAAAAGATGGGACATGTGGCAAATATTGAGGGAAGGGTGGGGTAGAGGGTCAAAGATCATTCCTCGATTTTTCCCTTAAACTTCATTGTTCTTTGTAAATTTTGAGAGGAAGATGTCATTGTAAGATCTGCTGATAGGCAACAGCTTATGTGGAATGCCACTCGACTTAGAGATTGGAAAGACTTCTCCCACTGCCCGGTATCAGACCAAAATGGAATATGGGTAAAATCTGTAAAATACTTCTTGGTGGGATAGGTCACCCACTTCCCCACTGACTGTTATTTCCTCAATATTGATACATTTTGGCAGACTTGTATTTGTTGTACAATCCTGACTACTGTCTAATTTTGGTAGGTGTCTACAGTTGAGTCATTACAGAACGTTTTGCAATGTTGGAGGGATAATTCTCGTTCCAAGTTTAAAAGCGTTGCTATTCTGCATCAATCGGGTAAAATTATACGACACATTAATGACGGGGAATCTAAGCCGCTGGGCCTTCTGGTCTCTTTCTATCTAATTTTTTATTTTTCCCGTTTTGCGATCGGTTCTACAGTTTCCAATATCACCAGGCGGAAATAGTATGGATTCAAATTTCAGCCATCCATCTACGCCGCACAAAGGGAGAACAGAAGTTACATCAAAAGCATCTCAGGTAAGACAACTGATCACGATAAAAAAAAAAATTCTGACAAAGGCTGCAGGCAGTTTCTAACGAAATTTGCAAGATTTGGGAAGAGCAAAGACCAACGTGATAGACCAAATTGTTCTGTTATTGCAGGATAAAATCGATGCAGTCATTGATCGGGTCCATTCTAAGGCTCATTTAATGTACCACAGTTGTAGGGCCTGCATGATGTTAAATTTTTGGTTTCGATGATAATCGTAAACTTTGCATTCATGAGTGTGTGTGTGTGTGTGTCTGTGAGTGCGTTTGTGACGCCAAGATTGTAAACACAATATCTCGAAGGAAAGGTCAGACCAATTTCATATTTAGTGTGTAGAAGTACCACATTGAGTACAAGAAGCCTATTGTTTTTGGTGGAGGTCAAAGGTCATTTGGGGTCACCAGGGGTCAAGTAGTGAAAACCTTGTAAACATGATAATTCAAGATGGGAAGCATTCATCAAGAAAACTGCTCCTGTTACATCATCGAAACCACAATGCATTTTTGCATTCTGGTTCTTTCATTATGTCCTTTTTTTCTCTCATTTGTAGACGGAGATTTCCCTGGCTGAACTGAAGCAGCTGGAGAACAGAGCGACGAGCGATATCCGAGAAAAAGAAAGCACAATAGAATCCTTGAGCATGGTAAAGTAGAACCGTGCGGGGTTTTTCTGTGTTTCTCTTTGGTTTGCCCCGCCAGTACACAGGGAATAATGTATCTCAGTATCGCACTGTAAAACTGCTATGCAAAACGGGACAAATTGCTGGACAAGCGCAGAGATGTAGATCAGTTTTTTGTACGCAGGGACAGTAGCATTTTTTAAAAGAAAAGTTCCAAAGCCTGCTACACAAAATTTCAACACTAAAATTATCCCCTGGTACAGTTTTGCACTTATTACATTGCCAGTACGATGGATTAGTTCTTTTTTGATAAGATTAAGCGAGTTGACGTTGATCCAGTGAGATAAAGATATTGGGTGGAAAGCATTGTCTTAGTTTTATTGTAGATATGCTAGTAGGGTTAGAAGTTGGTACAAAGAGGGAGAGGGGAAAGGGAGGGGGGCAATTGACTGGATATAGTGAGAGAGAGGAAAGGATAGTTGTATCAAGTTATTTGAATTTAGTCTGAGTACTTTTATCTGAGTACTTTTATCACAGTCAAACAGGGTTCAGTTTGTAAAGCATATACAGTTCAATCTCTTCCAGTTTTTGGATTTGATACAAAGAGAATTGAAGAACTGTAACATTTGAAATGTTTTGAATTAAAATTGAGATTACATTGGTCCAAAAAGAAAACCACCACTTGTATAAGTCAATTTGCATGTACTATGTAGGTGTATATTTTGAAAAGACTGCACAAAGTGGAGTGCCTACCTGACGAAACTAAATATTTAGAAGTTGTACAACATGGTGTGATTTAGCCTTGCAAGCATGTTGGGAACTCTGAGCCACAACAATTGCCTTAATGTCACCTGCATACACTGCAGGATTGGAACTGCGAAAATATTGATTGAAAGTCAGAACTGAAAAAAACTGAAAACGTTGGTAGAGACCCCTTAATCGTACCGCCAGCCTTTTTTTAAACCAGCCATGATTCATGTATTTATCCTCCAATCTGTTCCGCAGACCAATATAGAGTTCCAGAAACAATTAGAATCGGCACAAAAGGTCACGGAAAAGCTGAAAGAGCAGACGGCGAAGAGTACAGAGATGACTAAGAAATTGCTGATTGACAAAGTAAGTATCCTACCAAAGTTTATCTGAAAGAAATTTGGATGAAGATGTGCCGAAAATGTTTTAACGGTGTACAAAATGTGCTTTTTGATCAAGTAAATACCAGTTGCTTTAAAAAAAAAATTTTTTTAAACGTTTCGATTCAGCTTTCTTTTTTTGTTTTCTCCTCTTAAGGCTGTTATAGATCGCAAAGAAGCCAGGAGGCGGTGTATGGAGAACAGGTTACGATTGGGGCAATTTGCAACGCAAAGGCAAGGAGCTCAATTCGTAGAGACGTGGAGTGATGGATATGCCTTTACTGACCTCATGAAGTGAGTGGACCAATCAGGAATATGTTTTATATTTACACGTTTGTGATGCATGCACATCTTTTTGGGTCCGAGGGAAGTGTGTTTTGAACCGATTCGATAATTCTTCGTGTAGTAACAGTGATGAAGGTTTCTATCCATATTCATGATTATGCATTGAGTGTACAATTAATGAATCATATTCATGATTATGCATTGAGTGTACAATTAATGAATCATATTCATGATTATGCATTGAGTGTACAATTAATTAATCATATTCATAATTATGCATTGAATGTTTGATTGTACAATTAATGAATCATATTCATGATTATGCATTGAGTGTTCAAGTAATGAGCCCAACAAAGCTTAGGATTGTTGAGACAAAGCATTCTTTATGAGACAGACCAGTATATGTAACCATCGAGGCCTCCCATAAAAATAGGCGGTAAAAATATAAAAAAACGAAGAGCTTCAGTATTGTATGGTCTGTTGTTGCTTGCTTACGTGGTCAAGACCAAATGTGCCTACCTTTACAACTTGTGATGGATATATGCCTGATAAAATTAAGTCCAAAGGTCTGTGCTTAATAGATTATGAATCACATCTCAGAGAGACAAAACAGCCTGTTACTTCCTTTCGACCGAGAAGGTTTCTTTTAGATTTACTCACCGCAGCAATACAGCCTCTGTTTGTTTTAACCACTTAACAAAATCATCTATTTCCAGATTGCAAGAAAAATTAGCCAAGGACAAGGAGGATCTGGAAAGAAATCGGAAACTCTTAGCGAAGAGGAAACCGACGACAGTGAACATTAATTCCAAACCAAACAAGAAGGCTTCCATGTCCAACGGCCCGGACGACGGCTTCGCTAAACCGGCTAAGGCAGAGGACAACTCCCTCACTCCCACAGAGTATTACGAAAGAGACGAAATCTTCAAGTTGAGGCTAGTGGCTTTGAAAAAGGTAAGATCCTCTGAGGTGATACCTCGTGGGAAGTGAAAGATCCAGTTGGGTTAGGTGGGCTGTAACCAGGGGTGGGGTGGGTTGGGGGAAGTCACCCAGACCCCCTCCTCCTCTCCCACCTAGAACAAGCAACCAGAGATGTTCCTGTTTAACTCATATCACTATTTATCAATATGTACTTGAGTGAGGGCCTGGACGAGCAAGTTGAGAGCGATCGGTGATGATTTAGGATGCATCCGTTTTCTTCTTACATTTCCTTTTTTAGGAGGAAGCCGATCTCCAGGCAGAGCTACAGAAGCTTGAGAGAGATCGTAACGTCCACATACGTGAGTTGAAGCGTATTCAGAGCGAGGACCAGTCACAGTTCAAGGATTATCCAGTCTTGTCGGGGCGATATCTGTTACTACAACTGATTGGCAAGGGTGGCTTTAGTGAAGTGCATAAGGTAATTCAGAATCCATCAAATCACTGATTCATCTGTCCGTTCTTGACATATATTTTGTATATCCCGTAGGATGTGAATGATGGTTACCCAGGGCAAATTATTTAAGGTTTGTTTTATGATTGTCCTTCGGACAACCACCCAGGTCTTAGGTTTTATAAAAAACAGCAAAGTTGGTTGTCAGAAGAAGTGAAAAAGTAGCAAAATAACAAAGAATGACCGATATGTACACTGTAGGATAGATGTGTAGGTTTGGGTGAATAGAACCCCAACCCTATGTTTGGTAAAATGCCAGTTTGGGTGGATCATAGGCCAAACTGTTTTGTTTAAATATATTTCAGTATCTCCACAGTGGTGGAGTGTGACGCCTATTATACATTTTTATTATACATTGTTAGTATTTAGTAACAATGCGATCCGATATTGAATGTGAACAATTTGTCATAGGCCGGTCAACCCAATCCGCTGATTTTGGTGATCTCGGATCACCATGGGAGCAATGATAAATTTGCCTCCTAATCCATTTCGGCAATGTCAGAGTTTGCATGCTTTTCATGCAGGGGTCCATCATATCAGGTTTAAGTTTTCAATATCTATGACTCATGGTCGTATTGTAATTTTCTTTGTCGTCCATATATATTTTTGCCCATATTTAATACCTTCTATAATCTCTCTTTTTTTTTCCAGGGATTTGATGTTAAGGAACAGAGGTACATGGCCTGTAAGATTCATCAACTTTCGAAAGAATGGAAAGAGGACAAGAAAGCCAATTACATCAAGTAAGCTACAATCAGTAAAGGACTCAAAAGTAAAAAAATCGGTTCAGGGAAAAGCGAGCATGATTAACGATTGCGGTATAAATTGAGCCTAACGAGGCACCGTCACAACAAAAACAACAACAGAAAACTTGTAAGGGCACTGCAAGAAGTGACCATTAAGTGGAGTACGTAGTCCAGGCTTAAACCTTGACTGGCAGCAAATTTAGAAAGGCCACAAAGGCGGCAAAGTTAGCAATGGCTGAAAAACTTGTAAAGTGGTATAGCACCAAGTGACCAATTATAAGGTTTCTAAGTTTTCTTTCCTAATTAAAATATAATTAAAAGCACTTTTTGCAAATGACAACATTGTCAAAATTTTTATTTCTCTCTCACTTAAATGGTATGTGTATTGCCAGGTGTCAGAAAATCAACATTAAAAGGCAGCAAAATGTAGTGAGGTGGCATCGTTATATAGAAAATATCATCTACGTATAGTAATAATTCTGTATTGAAGAAAGCAGTCCAAAACAGAATTTGATCCTGGGTTGTGTACTTGAATACAGACAAATATATTTATTTTCATATTTATAAGCATCTTGTTCTGCTTATACCAGAGTGTCACCTTCTTCTGCTAATAACATCCATCGCTGACGTTAATATTTTCAATCTTCTGTTTTTCTCCCTCCTTTACAGACACGCTCTTAGAGAATATGAAATTCATAAAAGTTTGGACCACTGCAGGGTTATCAAATTATTTGATGTATTTGAAATAGATTCCAACTCGTAAGTATAAATCTCGCCTTCAAATGCAGTGGCTTCGTCTAATGAAGCTGCTATTGTTTTAATTTGATGATAGGAGTTATATACCAGTTTAGCTTGTACTAGTTCCTCATTGTACCATTGAAAGCTCTTTATCTAACATAGTTAGTTGGTTTTGATGTTTTGTGTGGGTTTGAGTGTGATGCCTGCTTTACTAAGATGTCTTAAGAAAGAGAAAGTTGGATTGATCTCATACTTTGGTTGTGGATGCCACATATTGAGTAAATGATGCCTATTGTTTAAGTGCAGGTCAAAGGTCAGCAGACCTCAGATATGTCAAAACTTTGTAAAGACCTATATATAAAGCATGGAAAACTTTGATGGATCTCTTACTTTGAATGTGGATACCATATATTGAGAAGCATAAGCCAAATGTTTGACAGTGAATATCAAAGGTCAGCAGAGGTCAAACAAAATGTTGGAACCTTGTAAACATTCAAGAGAAACTGGTACATTTGAGTCCTGAATTATTTTTGCTAATTTCTAAAAGTTCCTGGTTCAACTTGGCAAAGATAGGTGTCAAGCAATGTCTTCTCTTCTCATTGAAAGAGGTGCAAGTAGTTGGTAAGTTAATGAAAACAAATAAGTGCAGTACACCCATTTATATGCAATGTAGGCTAGTTTAGAGTAATCTGCTGGTAAAGTCTAGAAAGTGCAGGCTAAATAACGATAGTTCGTTATAAGCAGTAATAAATTATCCTGTTTTTCTGGACATGATTGCAAGCAATAATGTGATCTTTTTTCCTTCCACAGATTCTGTACGGTCTTAGATTATTGTCCAGGTAATGACTTGGACTTTTACCTAAAGCAACACAAGACCATCACAGAGAGGGAAGCAAAGTCCATCATAGCCCAGGTCGTTCACGCTCTCAAATACCTCAACGAGAGAAAACCACCCATTATCCATTATGACCTCAAACCGGGTAAGAACTGTGCACACAGTGCGAGGTATTATTGATTATGTACTATTCAAGACCTTAGAAACCAATGTGTGCCTTATCTGAGGTTTCCATGCTCTGTAAACCATGGAAATGCAGCTTTTAAAAATAGAAAGTATAGATTGCTTAAGCCTTTGAGACTTGTGCTCTGATACATGTGTCTAAAGATGGCCATACCAAACAAGAAAGATACCCTGTTCCTAAGGACAGAATATGTGGCAAAATGAATGAAGGCTTCCGGCAAAACCCAGACGAGTATGTAGAGTATGTAGTACGTAGAGTATATCATTTGTAGAGTATGTAATGTGTAGAGTATGTAGTATATAGAGTATAACATGTAGAGTATGTAGTCTGTAGAGTATGTAGTATGTATAGTATAACATATGTAGAGTATGTAATGTGTAGAGTATGTAGTATGTATAGTATATCATATGTAGAGTATGTAGTGTGTAGAGTATGTAGTATATAGAGTATGTAGTCTGTATAGTATGTATTTTTATGTAGAGTATGTGGTATGTTTAGTATATCATATCATATGTAGTATAGAGAGTATGAAGTATGTAGAGTATGTAGTATGTTGAGTATGTAGAATATTATTTAGAGTATGTAGTTTGTAGAGTATTTAGTTTGTATAGTATGTAGAGTATGTTTGTGTGTAGAGAATATTGAATATTATGTAGAATATGTAGTTTGTAGAGTATTTAGTTTGTAGAGTATATATTATGTAGAATATGTAGTTTGTAGAGTATTTAGTTTTTATAGTATTTAGAGAATGTAGTATGTAGAGTATGGTTGTGTGTAGAGTATGTAGAATATTATGTAGAATATGTAGTTTGTAGAGTATTTAGTTTGTACAGTATGTATTAAGCAGAGTATGTAGTGTAGAATAGGTAGTGTGTAGAGTAATTAGTATATAGAGTATACAGAGTATGAATATGTAGTATTATGTAGAGTATGTAGTATATAGAGTATGTATTGTAGAGTATATAAGAATGTAGAATATTATGTAGAATATGTAGTTTGAAGAGCATATAGTTTGTACAGTATTGTATTAAGCAGAGTATGTAGTGTGTAGAGTATGTAGTATATAGAGTATACAGAGTATGAAATATGTAGTATTATGTAGAGTATGTAGTATATGTAGTATGTATTGTAGAGTATATGTAGTATGTAGAATATCATGTAGAAAAAGTTTGTAGAGTATTTAGTTTGTAGAGTATGTAGAGTATGTACTATGTAGAGTGTGTAATATGTAATATTGTTTAGTATGTGGAGTATGCAGCTGCTTACCAATGTACTTCAGGATCTGATATCTAACCTCATCTAACCTTTCATCCACAGGTAACATCCTCCTCATGACTGGGCATGTTAGCGGGGAAATCAAGCTGACAGATTTTGGCCTGTCCAAGATCATGGACGATGATCATTTCAATTCCTCAGAGGGAGGCATGGATCTTACATCACAAGGGGCTGGAACTTACTGGTCAGTATTAATAGTATGTGTGTTGTTAATATGGCATTTAAGTAAATAAATAAAGGTATTTTTATTATGGTCAAGCAGTGATGTGAGTGAATCATTTTCTTTTTCTATTCAGAAAAGAAGGAGAAGCATGGAAGATACCCGGGGTGGGGGAGGGGAGGACAGAGGGGAGGGGAGGATGGAGGGGGGGGAATGAGGAGGGGTAATTATGTGGTTATACCATGTTCATCTGTTACCCCCTTAAAATGGTCCTGTTCTCTTCACCCAGGTATTTGCCACCAGAGTGCTTTGTAGTTGGTAAGGATCCTCCGAAAATCTCCTCCAAGGTGGACGTGTGGTCTGTAGGCATTATATTCTATCAGTGTTTATATGGAAAGAAGGTAAGTCGATTACGTTAATATCATTATCATCGATCTCCCCATTACATGTCATGTCTCCACGTCAAGAGAAGAAAAAAGGGGCTTGGAATTTGGATCTTACTTAGCTGTATGTGCATGAATGGTTGCCAAATAATGCTAGCAAGGTTCAAACGCTATGCAGCAGCTGGGTTACGTTTGTAATTGGTCAACTGCTTCACAGACGTATCGGAATTTTTCAGACAATATTGTAGTCAAATGTGGGATCATTACCACACACAGATATTTTATTGCTCAAGAAAACACCAATTAGCCATCTAGGAATGCAGTCAGTCAAAAATGCAGGTTTTTTTTTCTTCGACCTAATCTAATTTTATTCAGAAATCGTGAGTAGTCTATGCAATTGTGATTAACTGGTCGCAGCTAAATTTAGTATCTACTTGGAGAAATAGAATTGGAACTGGTTGAAGTAGATGAATGGTTGTGTCATTTCGGTGATGAAATGTTAATGACTTGTCCCTGAAACACGATAACTTGAAAATCTTTAGAATTCCTGTTCGTCTTTCTCTGAGTTTTTTGGTATGTTCTCATAAAATGAAAGAATTCTTGATCCACCTGGCTTGATTGATATCCATTGATATTCGATTTGATTTGATTTTGATTTTGCACACAGCCATTTGGTCACAACCTCTCTCAAGCCAGTATATTGGAGCAAAACACTATACTAAAAGCCACAGATGTGCAGTTTCCTCCTAAACCTGTGGTCAGCAATGAGGCTAAGGTACAGTATAGAAATTGATACAAGCCCCTCCTACTCTAATCTTTTTCCCCTCCATCCCACCTTCCCCCCCCAACCCACCAACCTCAGTTCAATAAGTACATCTTCCAAGTGCCTTAGACATGAAAGGTAGCCGTAGGGCTGTAGGTCACAGTAAATAGCAGTGGATGCCATGTTGGACAACAAAATCACCCTAATTTCAGTAAAATTTGCACTGTTGCATGTAAGCTCTGGCCAAGGTAGCAATATCTAAGTTGAAGCTTTCATTTACAGAGGAGAAGCCTGTCCCCTCTGTCAAATTCTCGACTATTCCAGTGACGCACAGTTTCTCCATTACTTTATTTTTGATGGGTTTCTGATTTTTTCAAACTTTTTCCTCACAGGAGTTCATCCGTTGTTGTTTGGTGTACAACAAGGATATCAGATGCGACGTCCTCACTCTGTCCAGGAATGCCTACCTCTCCCCGAGCAACAGGAGGGCGGCATCTAACAACAACGCCAACAGCAGCTCTTCTTCCAGCGGTGGTAACCAACTCTCCTCGGGGGGCAACACAGGCTACTTCAGCAGCCATTCACCGCTGAACACCATCCCCGTGGACAACAGCTCGTAATGACAGCTGAAAACGTAGGAAGAATTGATGCTTGCTTAGCCACTTCAGGAAGTCAGCTGATCTTGAAACGTGAATTAAAATCTGGAAAGGTTCCGCAGGTGAAAGAGGTACCGTGACAGCTGCTCGCAAGGTTTCCAGTCGGTACGAGGTGAAAAAGGTACCGTGACAGCTCGCAAGGTTTTCAGTCGGTACGAGGTGAAAGAGGTACCGTGACAGCTTGCAAGGTTTCCAGTCGGTACGAGGTGAAAGAGGTATCGTGACAGCTCGCAAGGTTTTCAGTCGGTATGAGGTGAAGGAGGTACCATGACAGCTCGCAAAGTTTTCAGTCTGTACTAGGTGAAAGAGGTACCGTAACAGCTCGCGAGGTTTTCAGTGGGTACACTTTCGGAGAGACCGATCGATCGATCTTCGGCCGTTGAAGATTCAGAGAGGGTTTCCATCAAGATGAGGAAGAAGTTGGATTCTGCTCGGTGTCTAAGTTGGAAGACTTGCATACATCGAAGAGCTCACGTGACGATTGTGTTGATGCTGATGGTTGTTTGAATTGCTTTGTAGCATGTACGAGCCAAAAATTGGGCCATCATTGCTAGAAATCGTACAGCTGTGGGTGTGCCTTGGGTCTGTATCTCCCTCCCAATTGCATCTGGAAGTTGAATTGCCAAAAGGTAACACTTCCTTGTTTTGATCGGGCTCAGAGGGACCAGTGTGTTCAAAGAATTATTGAGTTAAAAAGTTAAAAGGAGATATGTAGACAATCAGAGACCCTGGATCAGTCAATTACTTTTGCGTGTATTACAGAGTATGGAGTTGCAGTGCTCCGTGACATCATAGCAGCTACTGAACTGGACTGTAGGTCGAGGGTCATATGTAAATGTCCCAACTCCATCTATCCTGTAAAATGTGTATGAAGGCTCCCCCACCCCCTTTACGAACAAATAAAGTATGTAGTTTTCTGTTGAACATACAGTTGAAAAAAAAGACTCTTTTATCTTTTCTTAAAAGAAGTAAAACTCAAATATCATTTATGCTGTCTTAAAACCAAAAAATATAATTCTCTGCAAGTTGAAACACCTGAAAGTTCTCAGAAACTGTGGATGGTCAAATTACCAAATTTGATGCCCAGTGTTACCAAATTGTAATTATAGCAGGACTTAAATGTTCGTATGTGAGCATTCTCTTTCTGACTTTTTCGGAGGCAACAACCAGATGTGGTTTTGTTCGATGCACCAGCTTGATTTAACATCGTGTGTAACACTAAACAGAATGATGAGCATGCAGAGTGCAAAAGTATTCTCAAAGGTATGTCCATATTATCTGTTTGGCCGAACTTTCCGAACCCATAATCGAAATATCGTAATGAGGTATCCTGTCTGGGTATGGCACCGAGTTAATGTCAGGCGAACCTCTGACGTGTTTGGTTGACAAAACACTCTCTTTCACATCAAGCAGAACTTTCTGTCCATAGTTTTATCAAGCCTATAAAAAACAGGACCTAAAAGTTGAGAAGACATAGAAATTGCTTTGTAGCTGGAAAGTTCAACAGTGTCTCTCTTTTGTTTCTTATGCTAAAAGTGTACTGTGTAGCACTAATGTGTAACATCACAACTGTTGGGTATCTGTTCACAGTTTAAACGAGGTTTTTTATACGATGTGTGGGAAGAGTGGTACAAATTCTCTTGGACCAATCATTGTCTAGATGTCAGGGGTAACTCAAAGGAACAGATCGGCCCTCTTCATAGTCCCTTCATTTCTCAGCTCTCATAAATTGACCGTTTGGCAGCGAGCTGGGCCATTCTTTGGAACGGAGAAGCCAACTGTTTGAAAATTTTTGCTCTTATCTTCTCCTTTTTTCTTTTTTATCTAGAAAGTTTTCATTATCATTCTCTTTACGAGAGACGTTTTTTTTAAAATCTCATATGCATAGCCTTGTGATTTGTAACACTCCTTTATATATGTTATTCACGTCTTGGCGATTAAGGGGTGTGGGGGTGAAATAAGCGAGAATGATAATCATTTGAGTTTTGCAGAATATTTGAATTAATTTATTTTGTTAGAAATGTATTAGGTTGATTTTGCTGTCTTGGGGCCAAAGTGGTTTGAACCAACCTTTGCTGAGTTATAATTCTCCAGTAAATCACAGTTGTGATTTGCAATGTGGATGGCATATGAGGGGCGGGGGAGATATTGTGTCAATAAGTTTTGAATAATTTGAAACATAACATGTTCATTCCTAACAGAACACAAAGGAAAATTCATCTTTTTATATCTGGTCTAGGGGTACAGCATGTGTGTGCCTCTCCAGTGGAATAGGGGGTGGGGAGGGAGGGGGGGGTGAGAAGAGTGAGTAGTTTCAACTTCACTGTGGGGTGGCAGGGATCCATCATCTTCTCATACAAATGTGTATCCATTGTTTCAAGTAGGTTTCACTCTCCATTT
Source organism: Apostichopus californicus (assembly GCA_020650975.1). Taxonomy (NCBI): domain Eukaryota; kingdom Metazoa; phylum Echinodermata; class Holothuroidea; order Aspidochirotida; family Stichopodidae; genus Apostichopus; species Apostichopus californicus. The sequence goes on from JAIPMN010007394.1 coordinate 51,542, forward strand.
TTCCTGCCTACAGATGCTATCAGTTCAAAGCATGTTATTTGTACTGTATGGGTTTGCTTGTCATGCAAATGCCTTTTTTTATATTTCGAAGGATCATAAGAAACTGTTCCTGAAGATTACTTTCGTGGAAATACCTGCCGGTTTCTAGATACAACCTAAAAAAGGCAGTCACGTTGTTTGTTTCTTAAGCACACATCGTTGTTATTTGTTCTATATTACATTCTCACAGTTCACTGGATATGAAGCCATACCCCTGGGGGCGTGTTGGTGGGGTTTAGAGTGAGAGGCAGGGGGAGGGGAGCGGAAGAGGGCTGTAAGCTGGTAGCACAGGGCTAAACAAAGTTGTATGATAGGTCTTATAGAAATCTTGTAATGCAAGGTGTTCACAAAATCTCAAATCACTGATCTTATGTTAATTTGTAGGTTGAACGCAAAATTATATTGAATGCTATGTTGAAATTTGTTCACTATTTTTAAGCCAATTCATATTCTTAATTGGTCCAAATAAGTAACTTAAATCCCTCAATTTTTTCCCCCTTTTTTTTGCAATATGTACGGTAGTTTCATTTTTGTGATGAAAGATGCATTTACACTATGTTCATGATATGAAAACATTTTGTGTTCACCTCATCCACAATGAATTGGTTAGATTTGTTATTTCATCAACAAGGTTTGGTATCCGTTGATTAAAGCCGATGGATTTGACAATCACCATCAGCTAGAAAGTTAAAAGTTGTCATCGTTATTTTTGTGTATGACCGGCTGCAAAATCGTAGCTCAAACAGAAATCGTAGCTCAAACGGCTGTTTAATTTGAGTTTGGATCACTAATGTAGATCAAGGTTAGTCACGTCATTCATTAAATAAGGAACAAATGTTTTCGCTATCTTTGTTGTTTGTATGAGAATATTGTTCTAGCTGATAAAAAAGAAAGTGAAGAAAACTGGCTACTACCATATTACTTGGCTTTGAAACAGCACTTTGCATTGACTGGGGTAGATTATGGTGATAGCACCTTCCCCACTACTTCTTCTACACATCTTACATGTTTAAAGTGTTAAAACATTACGATAACCTCTGATGAATCAAAGTAATCTGGGTGTTGTTCACCATTGTGATGTTGTTCACCACCGTGACGACGTTCACCAAGGCGACGTCGTTCACCATGGTGACGACGTTCACCAGGATTACACGGTACCATATTTTTCGGCTATCCATGAAAAAGGCAACAGTACAAGTGTGTTTACGTTTGATCCATTGCTTATTTCAATGGATATGCTCGTCCCATATTAGGTAAGATTGATGCAAAGGTAAAATTGTAATTTAATGGAGGTCATTTCAAGGCAAATCCTCATACCTTGCTTTTTCCTCTTCATATAAAAAGTTTCTGGTACAATTTTCAAAATTAATGCCAAACAAGTGGAGAGTGTAGCTTTTACAATATCAAAAAACATTGTTAGTATCACATTATTGATTTCAATTGGAGATGTACCTTTTTGTTTCTGTTTGAATACACGTACATGAATGTAAAGAGAACAATCTTGAAGTTCGAAGAGGGACAAACGTTATTGAATCGTTGGCGACAAATTTAAGAAATGCAATAATAGGTTGAGGAGTGTTACAAAATACAATTTGCAGATGAGGATATGTAAAGAGATGAATGCATTTCTTTCTTTATTTATTTCTCTCGTGTTTTTGCTTTTCATTTCTTTGGGCGAACCTCAAGTGACATGGGAAGGTTTTTTCATCTGGATAATACTTGACATAATCAACCCACTAAACATGAAAGGCATTTATTAGTGTGCCCTCCACAAACAAAATGAAATAAAAACACTTAAAAATAAAACATTTCTTAGTAACCATAGCTCTAAAGTTAGAGGGTCCTGCAGTTTCCTCTCTCATAAGCCATCTTTAGCATAGCAAGTAGCCTAACCTGTAACATTACTATTTACATCATGTAACATTAGTAAGTAAAGTCTTAAATTACTTGTGAATTGTTTGACGGTATCGTTGTTGGAGAAATATGACAACATGAGGAATGCAGGGAAAGCAAACAACCAGTATTCTTTTAAATTAATCAACATAATTATGTTGACTGTTTGGCGAGCTCGAGTTTTCAATATCCAATAATCATTAATCAAAGAGACTTCCTGAACAGCCGCTGATATTTGACTCATATTTAGACTGTGCTTCTGTCAGCACTGGCACCCCCCCTCCCCCTTCCCAGAATCGACCCTCCCCCATCCTTCCCACATCCTTTTCCAAATACTAACATTTCCCAGTATGTTTCTTTTCTTCGATTAACAGGGATGAGCCTGTGGTAAAAGAAATCACGGAACTTTGCAAAAATTGCGGTATAGGCTCCAGTTTGCGGACGCTACAGTGTGTTAGGATAATAGTTTTGTCCCCGAGGTAGAAAAGAAATCACGGATATTCCGCGAATTCGCGGAAAAAGCTCATGTCTGGATTAAGGTAAAATAATTTTTATTCCCATAGTCCGATTAATGGAATACCTACTTAAGAGTAGAAGTGGCCCGAGAAGCTCCATCAACTTGAAATGTCAGCAATTAAGGCAATTAAGAGAGTAAACAACAACAACTGTACCTAATATACATGTAGCACTGTTTCCAAGCCACTTTGTGGAATTGTTTTAAGACGAGTAAAGATCGTTCTTTCTCTATTCCTGAGGTTAATGTCTCCAGGTTATCGAATCGGTCTAAAGATTAGAACGCTGACGTTATCAATGGACGAATATCATCTCATCCTTTCGTTTCTTCTGCGTGACGGTTCCCGGTTTGTTCATGGCCTCTGGATGGTTCGCCAACTCTGGTGGGCAGTGCGCGGTCGGGTTCTCCATCAGTAGATTCTTCAGATCGTAAAAGACCGCGGAATCGTCCTGCGTTAAGAATGTGATCGCCACCCCGGATTTGCCCGCTCGCCCGGTTCTACCGATACGATGAGTATAATCTGTGAAGTTTTAAAAGGAGTAAACAGTTTGACCATTAAAATAAAAAACCAACCAAAAGGAGATTATTTCCACTTAATATTATCCATGATCTTGCAAATAGTTCAAACACAGACAACATAAAAACTGCTGCCACTAACATCTCCTCATTATCCACATATGTTTACCGTGCTGTATCAGTGTCTCTAAATTCTTGCACAATTATAACCATCAGAACAAAGGAATATTGTGTGGTTATAATAATTCTCTCAAGTAAAATAGTCATTGCTTCTTGCAGGTTCAGGGTATCTCTTAAGAGTGATAGGGTACTGTTTAGCTCACAGCACTAAACAATGACATGTTATGAGCTTGCTCGATTGTGTCCAGTGTTGTGACCAAATGGAACGGACAGGATTGAGTCCTGGCCTGACCTTGGGCAAGGCACTTAATCTTCATTGCTTCTCTGTACCCAGCTTTATCAAGGGGAGGACCTGTGAGGTAACTTTTAAATATAGCTGTGTGCCGGTTGTGGTTGCATCCTATGGGAAGTCCCCCAGTGGGCGGACACGAAGATGTGCACAATGCATGGGCCCTGCAAGCTGCTGTTTGAATTGGGCACACTTGGTTGTGAGTGATTGTATGACCAGTAACCAATGACCAGGTGTTAACTGTGATTGTCATGTGGGAAGGCTCTACATTGATCCAAGACTGTAAACCTTAAAGCTTTCAACTAAATTTTTTTTAGTAGCACTCTTATTATACTGTTACAATGTCTGATCTAATTTCTGACAGTATGATACAAACTAACCAATGTTAGAAAAGCCTGGTTACTGACACACCGAAATTTGAAAGTTATACCCGTAGGGTTTTGCGAGAATACTTACTTTCGACACTCCTTGCCATGTCAAAGTTCACCACGAGGGACACGTCTTGGATGTCGATACCACGTCCCGCAACATCCGTGGCGACCAGAATATCCACACTGCCCTCCTTTAGACTTGCTAATGCATATTCACGTTGATCTTGACCTTTGCCTCCGTGAAGAGTAGTCGCATTGTACTAGAACGAACAAGAAATAAAAGTGATAAAAGTCAAAAGTTCTCCATATAATACAATGTTAATAATAATTAACAGTTCTTATATAGCGCAACTTACAATAAAGACTCGCCGCGCTGTACTTAACCCTGGTCATTGGTAACTTGTGACACCTACACACTAAAGTGTGCACAATTCAAACATCTCTCCTGGGGCACCACAGTGCACCACAACCACGTGTCCCCAGGGGGACTTCCCAAAGGGTGCAGCTACAAACCGGCGCACTCAACTATATTTGCAAGTTACCTGGCAAGTCCCCATTTGTACACCTGGGTGAAGAGAGGCAATGGAGATAAAGTGCCTTGCCCAAGGACACAACGCAATGATCTGGCCAGGGCTTGACTCTGTAATCCTTAGATCACAATTCCACTGCTTTAACCACAACGCCCTACCCGTTAGTTAGTCACATATTCATTCAAATGTTGTGATTATCTCAAAAGGGTTGTTCTGGCGACAGACAAAGTATGACACTTCTAAATGGAGACCAAAATACATTCCACGAACGACAGAATTCTTATAGAAATCCTCATTACTAACTCCTTTTACTGACTTCTTACTAACTCGATGAAATCCTGCAGGCATGAATACCTTTAGAAGGGAAAACCTACCCCCATTTTCTCGAGTGATTTGGCCAGGACGTCGACTCCTTTCTTCTGGTTGACAAAGATTATGATGGGCGGATCGATGCCTCTCTCGAGTATCTCGATGAGTTTATGCCTGCCGAGGAATGAAAAAGGAAAATAAATCTACAGGAATGTTGGAACTGAGACGGGATCAGCCAAGGTCAAAAGGTCATAGAATCATCTCATGGCCCTTTTCTCAGTACTTCCAAGGTCAGCACAGACGTAGAATATTTTCAGATCTTGGACTTCTTACACTCTTCAAGATATCATTCACATCATCTTTAATTTGTCAAAAAATATTCATAAAAATAAATAATTCATAAAGTGCAAAATACCCCAAAAAATCCTAAGTACTGTACAAAGAAAATTTGATAAGTTTAATTAAAATAAATAAGTTTTGAGTTTAGATTTGAGAGTAGTCAATGAGGGGGTATGTTGCGAATATTGAGAGGCAAAGCATTCCAAAGTTTTGGCGCTACGGATGTAAATACCAACCTCTTCTCTTTGTTACTGCACATGTAGACTCTTTGTTCCACGTTGGCAGTGGGCTTGCCGGCGGTGCCGATGTAAACCACAGCGGGCCTTCTCAGGTACGACCTCGCGACCCTCTCTACCGCTGTGGGCATCGTAGCTGTGAACATGACCGTCTAAGGACGAAACGGCAAAACTTAATTCAAAAATTTGAACGGGTTGCCCCAGGCTTAATGTTTTCTGATGTGTTCGGAATTAACTCAAAGGACCCCATCGTCTCCATTTTCGTCTTGTAGTCTTTTCATCGGAGTCCATTTGCTCCGATTAAATTAATGTAATCAAAGTAATTCAACTTTGAAAAGAGATTGACAGAAATTATCGGCTACAGCAGGATTCAAACCAGTGACCTCAGCGTTATACGTTCTTTGCTCATTTGCATAATCGAGGTCACCGATTCAAATCCCTTTACAGCCGATAATGACCTTGCCCTCACAGAATGTATTTTCGGATTTAACAGTCCACTTTCAGTTCATCATTCACTTGTGCACAAATCTTACTAATCTTTATTAACATTACAATCAAGCTTACCCCTCTCTCTACTTACAAAATTTTTGCAAGTTGATTCAATTTTGGTAGTCTGCATTTTTTTGGGGGGGGGGGGGGCATCTAAGCTTATTAAGTAAAACAAACCTATTCCCTAAACTACAATGGGTCTCGTGGCATCTACAGTTTCGTCAAAGATTTTAAAAAGTACCCTGTCGTTATCGCGCTGGGGAAAAAAAAAATCAATTCTAGTACCGTGTGAAAACGGATGAGAATACTGAAAGTAGAAAGTAAGGAGGAACCTCACCTGTCTGTACTTGTGTTTCGACATGAAGTTACTCATCAACTTGTCCACGTCCTCGGCTTCATCCGTATCTGGCTTCTGATTGGACACCGGTAGATATTCCAGAATCGTCTGAACATCGGGCTCAAAGCCCATGTCAATCATTCTATCAGCCTGGAAGATGGAGAGAGGAGAGATATCTTATGTAAAGTTGAAAAGATTCTTATTGCGGGAATGAAGGTATGAAAAAAAATTTGACTGATATTCACAAATGGGGAGGTGGTGGCAAATTGAGGGATGAAATGTAAATTGGACATACTGCTTATTATAATGAAGTGTTTTACTAATATATAAATTTGCAGTTGCGTACTGAAGATTTTCCTTTTTTTCCTTGGGGAGGGGGGGAGGGGTAGTGGAGGGTTATGGAGGAGGGGTTCTTTTCTTTCTCATTTGGAAGGAGGTTGGGAAGTACTGTTCAGTTAGGATGAGAGATTTTTAGTTTTTGAATAATCCTTGTTCACATCTGATCTTTGACTTCCACCAAACGAGACAAAGGTTCTCAAGTCAGCAATGAACAGATACTATTAACCAATGTATGTAGTACAATGTAGTAATATAGACAAGTTACCAACGTATGTAGTACAATGTAGTAATATAAACAGGTTACCAACATATGTAGTACAATGTAGTAATATAGACAGGTTACCAACGTATGTAGTACAATGTAGTAATATAGACAGGTTACCAACATATGTAGTACAATGTAGTAATATAGACAGGTTACCAACGCATGTAGTACAATGTAGTAATATAGACAGGTTACCAACGTATGTAGTACAATGTAGTAATATAGACAGGTTACCAACGTATGTAGTACAATGTAGTAATATAGACAGGTTATCAACGTATGTAGTACAATGTAGTAATATAGACAGGTTATCAACGTATGTAGTACAATGTAGTAATATAGACAGGTTACCAACGTATGTAGTACACTGTAGTAATATAGACAGGTTACCAACGTATGTAGTACAATGTAGTAATATAGACAGGTTACCAACGTATGTAGTACAATGTAGTAATATAGACAGGTTACCAACGTATGTAGTACAATGTAGTAATATAGACAGGTTATCAACGTATGTAGTACAATGTAGTAATATAGACAGGTTACCAACGTATGTAGTACAATGTAGTAATATAGACAGGTTACCAACCTATGTAGTACAATGTAGTAATATAGACAGGTTACCAACGTATGTAGTACAATGTAGTAATATAGACAGAACTGGAAACCTCAAGAATGCTAGACTGGCACGATAGGGTCAATGCACTCACTACTGGGTAATCTGAGACTGAAGGAAATTTAGACACTCGATCATGTCCCACATCTATCCGCATTTCACTGACTAACCTCATCCAGTACGACGTATGTGCACTGAGACAAAACCAGATATCTGTTCTCCAAGACGTCCATCAGACGGCCGGGGGTCGCTATGACGATCTCGCACCCTCTCCTGAGCTTGAAGCCCTGGTCCTCTCGGGAGATGCCTCCGATGATGGAGACGCAACGGATACCCAGGGGTGTACCAAACTTGATCGTCTCCTCTTCGATCTGTTGGGCTAATTCTCTGGTTGGGGCCAGAATGATCGCATACGGCCCTTTGTCCACGTCAAGTTCCCTGCGAAATGAGAACGGTTTTACGGTTTCAACTACGCCAAAAAAAAACTTAATCTAAGCATGAACCCAACACGAGTATGGCTATTTTTAGTGTTGTCTTGATGGCTGCACTTGTGCATATTCACCGGCCCTAATCCCCCCCCCTCCACTCCTCCCGGAAATTGCTAATGGTCCAACTATATCAAAATATAGCAGCCTAAATTTTTCACTATCTGTTTTAGTTCCGGGTAGCTCAGGTAAGTTCATGATTTGACATTTCAAAAGCTCACCTTTGTAACTTTGGTAGCGTTGTTATCCAGACCAAGAGAGGAATGAGGAAGGCGGCCGTTTTACCGCTTCCAGTCTCCGCTACGCCGATGACATCTCGATTCTGTAGCCCGATGGGTATAGCCTGCCTCTGAATAGGTGTGGGTTCCTACGGCAACAGAAGAGATTCAATAATAAAGAGTAATATTATTATACATATCTGCTGGTCGTTGATCTACAAAACTCCGATACTATTAAAACAACTCGTTGCTTGATCGCAAGAGAGAGAATTAAGGAGAGCGACACCAGATAGATATTCAATCCCGGGGATAGTACACTATGCCAAAACAAAACACTAACTTGAATGAACAGCACATGATCATCTTCTCTCTTGTCACTTTTTGTGAACTAAAGTTAAATTAAGTTCCATGAGATTCAAAGTAAAGAGTCGCTACTCTCCTTTGACCTTATTGCCCTCCAACCACCCCTCCTCCCCGCCCTCCCAAACTGCTCCAACTGGAAGACATCTGCATAATACTTACTGATTAGAGACAGTCAATAGCACATGAGATTTTCTAAGAATGATTCATTCCAACTGGGGAGTCCCCATCTCCAATCAACAACCAGGTTACTACTTCTGTTTTTCCCCCCTTTTAAATTACTTGGCCTAAAAATGCAACTATGTACTGAGTCACATTGTGGCTCAAACCTTCACACCATATCTAGGATGTTCTTTGTCAATGGTGTGTATCATCCCAAGGGTGTATATAACATCTAGACAGACCCCTCATTATACCGATCGACTATTAAAATCTTTCTAAGTATATAAAGTATATGTTATTATGAATTGTACACTGTTTGGACTCTTGATGGAATGACAATAAAAAAAATAAAATAAAAAAAAAATAAAAAAAAAGAACAATCTTCTCGAGTCACCTTGTAGCTCAGACTGTCAATAACGTCCAGGATGTGCTTCGGCAGCCCTGACTCGTCCCAGGCTCGAATCGGACGAGAGATTCGGCCTCCCTTAGTCGAGATGTTGTAGTCCTCTCGGAAGATCCGCCAGTCTCTCTCCGTCATCTCGTCGAGCTTCTTCTGTTGCCAGTGGCGGTCGTCCCATTTCTGTTTGTCCTCTTTCTTCTGTACCTTGTTCAGACGGACCCTGCAAAAGTGACGTGGAAAAAAATTTAAAATGGCTAACCTGGTTGCATTACGCTAACATTCGATTATGTTCTGGTTACTGGTGCAGTGTTCTGACTGATGTATTATTGAACTAATGACTCTCTCTCTCTCGAACTGGTGCAATTAGCTGTTCAATTAGTTTTAGTTCAGCAGTTCATAACAATAACAACAACATCCAACCTCACTCCATCCCCCCCCCCCCAATTCTGCATAATTCGATGGGCTTTATCTTTGTGATAAGAATATGTAGATCAAAGTCAGACATTTGAAATTTGCTCTGAGACGTGGCATGATTTCTCGATGGTTTCATGGTTTCCGGGGTATTAGTTATTTCAATCTAACATCAGACTTTCCATCTTGCCAGACAGACTTCAACTTATGAGTATCCCGATGGTTGGACAAGGTGACACCTCCACTTGCCGTCTTCAGTATATAACTTACTAATTATAGTTACAGAAATTGAGATCACATATTAAAAAAAATTAAATAAAAAACAGAGTATTTACTTTTCTTGGTCTTTTTCTTGTTGCGTCCTTCGAACCTGGAGTAATTCTGAATAAAATTTGGATTCTTTCTTCTGGGTCTTGATATCTACCCCCGCAATGTGACCCCTCCCCATCAACTGGACCTCGTGTTTCTCACGGTAGCTGAAGACAAAGACCAGAGATATCAAATCACGGAGAATGTAAAAATGTGGACATGGCTCTTTGCATGGTTATGTTTACATGATATGCAAATGAGAAGGAAAGGAATGTTAATATGCATGACCAGTGATCGACGACACATCTCAGAAATCAAAAAACTGAATTTTAGAAATGTCGGAAACGGACGATACATGGGTTTCTTCTGCAGCAAATTATCACAGGCATTAACAGTTATGTTAGCCGTGTTTCTCAATGTGAAGTACCCACTTAAGAGGTTGAGTGTTTACAATTATCAATGTGTGACATGGCTAGGCTATGCATTCCACTATAAACTAACAGTACTTTGAAAGCTTTCTGAAACCTGCAAGATGCAAACGGCTTGTCCTTTAGATCCTCCTGCAAGCAGGAACTTGCAAAGAAGCCTCATTGGCTTATCAAAGCTGCAAGCTGACCTCGGTCAGTCTCTTAGATTCATATTTAACGTCCATGATTATGAATTGTCAATTTTCAACAACTCTGTAACTGGACGACATACAGTAATCTTGGAGTGAATCGAACTGGGGATCTTATGATTGGAAGGCACGGGCGTTAACCACTGAGCTAACACTTCTGCAAATGGCTCGTCTTTGGGACAGAGGCTAGCCATTTACAGTTTTTGGAGTTCCATTTAATATCATTTGCTCCATGTTAACATCGAATCAAACTTTTGCAACACAGTAATAATAATAATACATTAGATTTATAAAGCGCCTTACAATGTAAAACAAACTCAAGGCACTGTACATATAATCTAAATCTAAAATAAATCTAATAAAAAGCAACAAATCAATTAAACGAAACAAAAAATAGTAAACCTTAAAACAGTGAAAAAATAGCAGGAATCACTAAAAAAGCGGAAACACCCTAACAATGTTAATACACAATAAAACAGGATAAGAACTAGTATAACAGGCTAAAACAAGGAAAATTATTATCAACATAAACTAAACATAGTGGTTACTCTGGTGATGGATTTCACTCAATCTGTCAATACTGAGATATTAACTACGATAGATATAATTAACGCGCTTCTTCCTTTTTTTTGGAATTCACTTTCAGATGGAAATCACTTCCCCTAATGCTCCGACTAGATTCACCGTTACAATTTCCTTCCCATCTGCCTTTTCATCCATTTTCAATTTCCCCATCTCAATCTCAAATTTCTCGATAAAATTTCTTACAGTGGATTGAAGTCTGTCGAAGTGTCATCGCCAGCATCCCAGTCAAACACAAACTTTCTGTCATTGAGACGTCTGATTCGCCTCTTCTTCTTCACCTTACCCAAGTAACGATCCTGTCAAGATGAACAAAATATAACACATAAAAAAAATACAAGAGATCACATGTAATTTACAGTTTACCTGGAAGCATTACTCTTCTCCTCAAGTTATGGACAGTTACAATAAAACTAACAAAAAGTGCTCTCTCCAAACCTTATCGACCTCCACACAGAAACAGTCGACTCGAATCACTAATGGCCTCCAGTAGTTACGGTCTTCTAAGCTACAAACGTCATCTTCACATATTTACCTTAATTGCCTCGAGTTCCTTCTTCTCATCTCTATCAAATTTCTCTTTTCCATCTTTGCCTTCCAATCTATCTCTCTCCCTTCTCTCTCGGCGTTCCCGCCTCTCCTTCTCTCGAGGATCGTCTGAGTGAGAAATGCAGACGTGAAATGTCATTTCTTAAGACTGGAAGGGCAGTTATTTTACCATGCTAAGCATCCACATATTCGTTTGTGTGGGGTTGCTATCCAATTTGAAATTTAACTCATTTCGGATTTTGTTTTGCAGTTTGGAAGACCATTTCAGATGGGAAAACCCTGGCTTTCTGCTGGACGGAAAAAGAACTTACCTTATTTTAGCGGGCCAGGGTTCGAACCCACAAGCTCCCAAATGCTAGGGCTCACTGCTTGAAAAATTATTCTGAAGACAGTTAAACCTTACTGGAACTGAACTTTCAGATAACCAATAACTAGAATTGCAAGACAGTGCAGTATCTTTCATGGTTGTCATTATTTACCTAAGTTCTCAATCGTACTTCCTACATTCAGAAAAAAAAAATGCTTTTCAATAAACAGTTGAATATTGTCACTTTCATCTTGATAAGAACTCAATTCTTAAATGTTGAGGTCAATTCCAAGGTGGATTTCTTGTTTTACCTTTCGACTTCCGTCATAAACACAAAACTCACCGAGAGAAGTCTGAGCATCTCGAAGGAAGTCCAGCTGTTTCCTTTTTGCATCGTCGGTCGCTTTCCTCTTCTCCTCTACCTCCTTCTGTCTCTTCAACAATGCCTGCTTGGCTCTTTCCTCCTTGGTCAGGAAGACGGGCTGATGGACGATAGATTGAGATGATCATGACAGTCTCTGATGAACTTCCAATACTCACTAATACTTGCTTGACAAATAGTGAAGGTGCAATCATTGAGACATACAAGTAATACAAAAGAATATTTCGTTTCATCTCTCCCCTCTCTCTTTCTCACTCTCTCTCCACCTCTCTCTCAGACTTCAGTGATACTTTTCCCAGACTTCGAATCAGTGGCGGAGCGTCCATACAGTCGGGGGGGGGGGGGGGCGGATCCCTCCCTGATGGACTCAAATGGACTGCTGGCGCCCTTTTCAGCTTTTTACCACTTTTTACTTATTCGCGATTATTGACTTCCTATTGCGCTCTCATCTACCTATTGACATTTGTCACATTTTGTTGGCGATGACACCTATTTATTCTTCGTTTATCTACAAATTAGCAAGGCCTGGAAAGGGTAATTTCCGGCGATCTAGGAAGTATCTTTATTCAAAAATGTTCTGTACGACCCGTGCCAACCTGTGGTGGCGCTCAGCTTAGACTGTGTCGAAAGCGCCCCTACAGACCATTCTCAACCCCCCTGACCAATTCCCCTAGCTCCGCCACTGCTTGGAATCTTATACCTTTCTGATGCTTCGTAACTGCGATAATGATTTTTCATTAGAGAACCTTTGACTATAGCTTAAAGCTCAAGGTGGATAGCCGAAACGGTATTAACACCATCCCCGATTCATTTGGGGGTCAAGCTATCGTCCGAACATGAATTTATCTTCAAAGGTCATTCATTCAACAGTTACGCTGCACCTGGGATTTTCAAGTGCTGACTACCGTTGACTTCAAGTGATCTGGACTAATGTGTGAACAGACATGCCAAACTTCAAACGACTTTTGTGAATCTACTCATGTTTTTACTTTTAACATTTTTTTCGTGTCTACAAATTTTCAGACCTTGCCTTCTCTTCGACTCCTTTGGCATTCACAGAACATAATGGCATTCTACTTGATAGTTCTAAAAAAACCAAGTAAAAAGGTTTCGACTAAGCTTTACTTTTACAGTTATCTTGAACCCCTGCTGTATAATATCTATTTGCTTACCCATCTTTATGTACCACTATTGTATGCTAACTTAGATGTCTTTGATTCAATCGGGAAAGTTACCAATCCTGGACGAAATATTGTCACTTCAGATCTACGGAACCAAATCCTTTCTGAACTTATACCCAATGCTATAACTTCTTAGCTCACCTGATCTTGCATAGCAATCATCCCCGATTATTTATGAACAGCCCAGCCTATAACAGCACCATTATCTCCTTGTTTTCAGTTTCTTTTCTTTTTCCAAAGCTTCATATATTTGCACAAACCCTTTCCAATTCCAGGCTTTTTGAAAGATTCCTTCACTTTGCATACATAACGATTTATCAAGCTACAAGTTTCTGGACGACATTTATTGAGAGCAGTCTTCTAGTTTTCTTTTCCCTTTTCAGCTTTAGTCTTACCTTGGATTCAGCTTCTTTCTCCGCAGCTTTCCTGGCAAGCATCTCCTCCAAAGAGAGAGGCTGCTTCTTGAGTTCTCTCTTCCTCTCCTCCTCTTCTTCCTCTCTCTTTAATCTAGGATGCAAATGGAGAAACAAAAATGATATATTGAGCTAAGATAGAGCTCCAAAGATCAATAATAACCTTCCACATCACTTTCTCTTACAGTTAGAATAGTGCTTGACTCTATCAAACCAGCACTTGAAAATTTAGAAAAAGTAATGCTAGAAAGGTGCACAGCTAACTTGGCCGTCGATCGGATCACTCGTCTCGGATGGACTTTGTTTAATAATCATATCTGGATTTATCTAAGATACTATGGAAATTTCTTGCGGTGAGCTCAGTAAGAAAAAAACAAAAACAAAAACAAAAAACAAAAAAACTGGGGCAGGGCAACAAATCTGAAAGGCATAAATAAATATTTGTAATCGACAGATTTCGTTCCCTTCCCAATTGCTGGCGTTACTATACCTCTTCTTCTTGTCGCTTGGAGATCTTGATCTTCTGGACCTCCTGGAGTGACGATCTTTATCTCGATGCCTATCCCGACTATCTTTCTCCTTGTCTCTGTCATCTCGATGCCTGTGGGAGCGGTCCTTGTCCTTTCTCTCGTCCTTTCTCTCGTCCTTTCTCTCGTCCTTTCTCTCCCTCGAACGGGACCTGGAACGCCTCTTCTCGTCTTTTTCACGAGACCGCGACCTCCGCTTCTCCTCTCTCTTGCGAACTCTGTCTTTATCATCGTGGGAAGGCATTATTAGTCAGCTGCGTCATAAAACATCAACAGCAACCAAAAAACAAGAGGGGAAAAAAAAAAGTAAGTGCTATAGCAAGGCAATATGTACTGTTCTTTGCACCGATGCTTGATCATATATTTTTTTTGAACATTCAAGCAATAGAATAATTACAATTCATATTGAACTGAAGTCATATTTGTCTTCATCTTTTTGCTGTTCACTGTTCTGATAGTTGTTGTGTGCTCCCTGCATTATACAAGAAAGACAAAATCCAGAAAAATTAGTTCCAAGCTATAAACACCACTAAACAAGCCTCCAGCATATCCTTACATTTCACGGACACCAGTTTATTTTTACACTGCAATCTACCCCAGCAGCAAGGATTTTTGCAACGTTTCCCTACATGTGGTTTGTATGTACTGCAAGATTTTTATCTCATTTATCAATTTTGTGCATTTCATCTTGTATAGTTGATGACCCAAAAGTAAAAGTTATTAAACTTTAAAACCATCCAACAAGAGTCTCTTTCAAAAGATCTCTAAAGATCCATCACTTATTAGTTCTTTCCAGGGTCATTTCATTCCATTTCAAATCAGCAACACAATTTTTCAAAACATCCACAGCTGACAAAACTGAGTTTGGCTGAGACGGGCTGTACTAATTAGCGTCAACAGGCACATTTCACGACAACTCAAGACAACTCAAGACAACAAGTTTAAAATACCATCAAATACAATGGTTGTAATCAGAGTGTATCTGGAAAAACGTTTAAAACTGACTGGAACCATCGTGCATACATATTTTCACGGGAAAAAATGTTTTTGTCGTAAAAATCGTCAACTTTCTCCATTCGTAGAATTGGACGACCTGATGCTATTGCTCTTGCGCAATGACATTGGACCGCACCATTACATAATAAAATACACCGGAGAGAATAATAAAACCAGGCAAAATGATAGTAAACTAGACTGTAAAAATTAAAAAAAACATATGTAAATTTCAATGGAAAAACAACAAATATTCATTATTTTAAAAACATTCATGATTTGATTGATTTGGAGTTCATTCATCATACTACTTTGGTGGCACTCTCTTACTACGTCAACCCACCTTACCGACACTCTACACAAAGGTAGTTCCCTAACACAAACCCACCCATATCATAATGGTGCGGTTCAATTCTACGGACGGAGAAAGTTGACTATTTTTACGAAAAAAACATTTTTTCCCGTGAAAAATATGTATGCATGATGGTTTCAGTCAGTTTTAAATGTGTTTCCAGATACACTCTGATTATAACCATTGTATTTGATGGTATTTTAAACTTGTTGTCTTGATCGAGTTGTCTTGAGTTGTCATGAAATGGGCCTGTTGACGCTAATTAGTATGACCCGCTGAGACTCCACCAAAATGTTCCCATTATATACATATTTGCCATTCACCTCAATACTGCAGCTCAATATGACATGGCCATAGGGCTTTCACCAAATAAGACTAAATGAAACCACAAACTGTGGTTACAACTAGACCCCAAAAATGGAATATTTTGGATAATCGGCCTACATTTAGAGGGCTCAAATGTGAATTGCAAAAGTTACCCGTGTGGATATTGTGTTAAGTTGTTAACAAGCAAGGGCGTCACAGATCCACATACATACGTACACACACATAACAAAACAGGTATCTGACAGTAGCAACATATTGTACCATTCCCATCACCAACATAGACTCTACTTTGGAATACAGTAGGTCATGATTTTATGTGGCAAAGTAGGCCCATTGCCTGAAGAGAAAGTGCAGTCTTACTTGGCTCAGGTAAAAAGTGACCCATTTTGAATTCTAAACTTATTTAGCTTTCAGCTAACAAGGGCTAGTCTGAAAACTGGCTTCATATTCAAATATCATAATAGGTTAGCTTAGGTCTATGCAAACTAGGCCTAGTAGTAAGTAAGGCCTACCCTAGGGGCCTAACATTAGGCTAGGATATGTGACTAATTTTGTGGTGATTTTGTACCACCTTAGTTCACGTACTTAAGAATGAAAGTACTGTAAGTTAACATCATATTCATTATCTTTGCAGCTGTGTGTTACATATTTGAGAGGGACATGAAACGTTATCGCAGAACTGGTTCATACCTAAAACGAATACGAATCGCACAAGGTTACATAAAGGCTTGCGCATGTACTACTACTAGCCTAAATACAGCCTACCTAACGTTACAGTTGGACCATAGCCTATGTTACATATCCTAGCACCTAACCTTACGTTATCTTAACAGGATCTAACGATTTCAAACAGTAACTTAGCTTTGTGCCGTTTACACTTTGATCCCCTTAATTGGTTATCTATATTTCACAAGAAAGTGTTGGAAACAATCATTACCATTTATAGCGACATTTCAAGTACAAAATGGCTGTGAACAAGGTCTGTTGTCGCCAGAAAGCATTGGCCAACTGCAACACTATGGGACGCCAATGAAACCAATCCATCCCAAAACCAATGTACCACACTACACGTATCCGTCATATATCAGACATATATACAGACATATAAAGACAGAGAAAACATTTGGTAACGAGAACTTGTAATTTCCATCGTCTGTGCATTTCTTCCTCATCCAATTCAGTTAAACAAGAATCCACAGTGCAAAACTCCCTTCAGAAAGATTATTTTGGTATTATTCATTGTTTCCAAACTGGGTAATATTTCTCTTGAACTGTGCATACGTCCACATTATCAAGTATGACTCAAATTGAATAGAAATAATTGTCATTTATTCAAGTATCAAAATTCTTATTATAAGCTCTTTATTTGCTGTAACAAATCATAAACTCGCTTCTCGGCCTTTTGGCTAAGATCATGTGTAGTATCTGTTCCCTTTCGAGGGGGATGGTGATGCACACCCGACGATGATCACACAGTCACAGTCCCGATGCAAGGGGAATGGGGCTGAGAGCGGATCAGTCTTTTGGTAGTTTGGTTTTCGTGCCCAGGTTCTTTCCTGGGCGACTTTTTCTTAAAAAGTATCATAAACTTGTTATGAAAAATGAACAGCTCATAATGATAAATCAATAATTATGATAATAAAATCATGCGCAATTATAATAAATGTTGTAAACATGAATAATTTGTAATAAACAATTTCATACGTTATAAGCTATTTCTTATTATTTTATAAAAATATTATCATTTCAGTTTCATAGCTTATTGAAATGAATTATTTTCACGGCGTCGGCAAGCGTTTAACAGAGGCCAGACTAAGGCGTGGACAACCATGAGATAGGAGGGGGGGGGGGGCGAGAGTGCGATACGGTTTTACTGCACGTGTAAACTTATGCTGTTTCTTTTCAGAATTACGAGTTTCAGTCAGGGTTGATATAAGTTTGAATTAAACTTTGTTTCCACAAAGACTTCTGTGTTTGGGACACGGTTTAAGTTGTCACAACTTCATTGATTGTGACTTGAAAAGGTTCGTCTCAGTCATAATCTTTTGTATTACCTATTTAATACTTCAACATTTCCTTAAACTGTGGATGCCAAATCCGTAATTGAAGGCACAGCTTTTTGCAGTGATGCATACATTTGTCAAAAGTCGCAGGTGAAAGAGAGCCGGAATGGCGTAAACGAAAAAAAAAATATGGAGTCGTTAAACCAACATAAGCACACATATTTAAAATTTTTTTTAAAATACGTTCATCTGTCATTTAACAGATTTACTAGAGCGCCATCTATTGCTAATTTGTGTTTTCTCTGATTTTGACTGGATTTGTGAACAAAATGAAATATGGAAGAGTAGCATATATATAGTTGTTATGACGATGCATGGAACCAACTCCTAAAAAACTCGTATAAGTGTGGTATACTTTGTTAACGGATTATCAAGATCGACCGAACACGTTCGGTAATGTCTGGAGTACACCGGCGCTCCTGTCCCAAGGATAGGAGGGCTACAGACTATTGTAGATACATACACCCAACTAATTAATATTGATCATTATAGTGACACGTCCTGTACTTATAAAATCATGTAGTCTGCACGGTTATGGGTCATCTCAGGTAATATCTGTTACAAGTAGCATTAGGATACGGGCACTCGACCAAAACATGACGTAGGTGATACTTACTATTATGACGCAGGAGTTACCAGAGGTTACCCAAGTGTATGGTGGATCGTAACAAAATTAGTAACTGTCACAAATGTTAATATTACCAATGAAATCTGAAATTTGCTACATTAGCGACGAACATATTCGTCAACGTTTGAAAATTCGGTGAAATAATGATAGAAACCTTAAAATAGTTATAGGTCGTCTTCAAACGAGTTACTGTTGACTTGGTCATTTTGCATGCCCTTCGTACCAATATCGGACAAGAACCTTTTCATGTTCAAACGAGTATTTGCTATAGGATTTTTTATTGTTATAAATTTATTGTAATTTAAATATATTTTTTATGTTCGTATATAATAAAGGTCTAACGCATAAGGCATAAAACGCAAACAAAATTACTATATTATTAACCATGCATGCCTACGACATTACATGCATGAAGCACACATCACTTGGAGCATAAATTTGGGAATTTCCTCTTTCCATTTGATCTATCTCATTCTAAAATGTGGAGGGCGCAAGCTTCCGCCCATCAAACTTAATAGCTTTCACGGGATGAGTATCAGTTCGGTCGATGTATGGAGAGGGCATAGACGTATGTGCATTGCATAGAGTGAAACGCACAGTCACGAGGTTCAACAGACGTGCAACGCGTGTTGAGAGATTTGACGCCTGTCTCAGGTAAGAAAGGGCCCCTTTAAAACCGGGGGGGGGGGGCGGCGAGGATGGGGTGGTGGTGGGGGAGCGATGGAAGAAACGTTCTGGTTGTAAGCAACTAATATTTTAATGTAAAGTTGAGTGATAAAAGTAGAACGTAGAAACTTAGTGTAAAAAGGTCTTAACAACACAACTGAGAAACCATGTTGAGATCCTTGCCCCTGACACAAGCAACTCACCAGAAATTGTGACATCTTGTTCGTTCCCATAAGGAGTCGAAAAAGCATTCGAACACCATTTTTATACCCATAACAAGGATCATTTTTTGTCTGCATTTCAGGTATGACTATTAGCCACTATGGATAAGGATAATACATCAACATACGGTACATTTCAAAACGAAATCTTGACAACGGAGTGGTTATTCTATTTTGACGATCCCACTCAACGCCGACTCATAGCCCTGGGTTACCTGATAATTACTGTGATCGGTATGTTTGGAAATGGTCTGGTGATTTTCTCGGTGTTCGTCTCCCGTAAACTACAAACGACGACGAATGCATTTGTCGTAAACTTAGCCATTTCTGATTTCATGGGTTGTTCGACGTTGCCATTTCTGGCGGCTACTTACATCAGCGACGATTTACCATTCTCGCACGGCTTCTGTGCGGCACTGTCCGGTTTAACTTACATCATGTTTTCTGCTAGTGTGGTTAACTTAGCAATGATAGCCCTAAATCGATTTTACTTGTTAACTAAATCTAAGAATGCGTACTTGAAATTATACTGTAAGAGAAATATCAGCCTGATGGTGATTTTAAGTTGGACATATGTTGCCTTGGTAACATTTATACTCCCTCTGTTTGGAGTAGGTGCTCTGGGATATTCCAAGCGTTATCGCGTATGTACACTTAATTCGGACAACGAACTAACTTTGTATTACACAGCTGTGAGACTGACACTGTTACCCGTTACTTGTCTAATTGTAATAATATTCTCTTACATTTCCATCTTTCGTTTTCTCATTAAATCTGGACAAACACAAATCAAGTACAAAAAGTCGAAACCCTCTTCAAAGGCACCTGGCAATGCAAATGAAATAAACAACCGCCAAATGAAAGTAACGAAAAATCTGTTCGTCATCGTATGCGCATATGTTTTGTGTATAATACCATACGTTTTAACCTATGCTATTCCAGGGTTATACGCCCTTATTCCATGGGCTGCTTTGTGTGTTACCTCGAACAGCTGTATCAACCCCGTCATATATGGCTTCTGGCATCCAAATTTCAAGGAAGTCATGAAGTGCATCCTTCGTTGCAAGTTCAGTGAGGTTCCTCAGAGATGTAACCTTTTGAAGAGACTCTGTCAAAGTACAACTGAAAAATTAGAGACAACATCTCAAAGGAGAGAAATCTCCACCAGTGATACCAAACTTTAAGTAAATTTCATATTTGAACCCACCCCCCGCCTCGAACCCCAAAAGAGGGCTAGAGTTTAAGTTTATTATATTATTCTGCAAGTGTAGTATGGATGGCTCAAGTAGTCATTTTACAATTTTCTAAAATGTTTCGGTGAAATACTTAATCACTGAAATAAAACAAAAGTGCCTTTTGACAATCTCCAAAAAATTTAGGCAAATATTTCATCCATCACTGTAGTGGTACCTGTATATGTATTCAACCAAATTTGAGTAAATTTTAACCCCAAAACAAGTTCAATGCAGACAAGTTTAACCATGGAGCTATAAACCCAGGTTTATAGCTCCATGCTTTAACCAAGTTTTCACTTTCTGGCAATTAAACTGCAGCCGTTATTTTACTTGTTTTGGTACCCATGATGCATGGTTTGAGGAAGTAATTGCACATGTTGCTTTCAGAGTTGGTGAAAGCAGTACAGCGTATTGATATGCTTTACACTGCTAGTTAAGCGAGCAAAGTAATAATAAGGAAATAAAGCTCTCGTTGAAACCGGTGTTTGAAATAATCTTTGTAATAGAAACTATGGTATAACGCAATAATTTGAGCACATGACTTCGTGCGTATATATATACGGAAATTGAAAATATATAATATATATATAAGAAATTACAAAGAATCAATTTTTGTCAAAATTTTCTTTACTCTTTTACATATATAGTGTAAATATGATAGTCTTTAAGATTAGATAAACAAAGTACTTGGCGTGTTGACTAAATTACTTTTCCATGTCCATTTTTTGGTTTTTATTTGCAAAGTGCGCTATTTTAAATGTTTCAATTTCACTATCAATTTTCACTAACTGGATTATAAGTGTTATATATAGAGCGCCAACGTGTAGTATACAAACACTGCATTAACTGTCATTATAAGTATCCAGAAAATGCAATATTGTGCTAAGAGGACCATCATGGTCATTACGTAAGATTATCCGCATTGAATGTAAACATTGCTTGAAACGTGGCTACAATATATTAATATATAATACTTCCCATCTGTGTTATACTTTTAACTAGTCTTGCTTTATCAAAACCACGAAAAGTAGAAGTAAAATTTGCTTCTGAATTAATGCACACACACGTACACGTAGTGTGTGGGGGGGGGGGTGAGGGGGGGGTAGGGTGAGGGTGTCGATTTGTTGAAGTTATACCAG
>JAIPMN010007395.1:0-19997 GCA_020650975.1 Apostichopus californicus
ACGTGAAAACAGTTTGCAGGAAAGAAAGTTTGGCCGTGTATCGTAATATAACACACTTCTCCCACCATATCAAGTATATTTTCAGGTGATTTATACCAGAAGATATAGTCTTGGGGTGTTTTAAGGCTTAGGTGTCCGAACTTCTGGTTTGCTGAATTTCACTGGTATCACATGCCAGTGCTCACACAAGTACTGTGAAATTTCCAATAGACTTTCACAATGTGTTTTTGGAAATTAATGCACATGTGAAAGAAAGATGTGGTGTGTGGCTGAATGTGCAGTTGGATGTTTGGCTAAGGCACAGACCTTGGGAAGTACGGCTATCCTTCACAGCTGATATAGCATGAATGAAATTCACGTTTAATACTTACTTGACTTTTGCCATGCTGCAAATGTGATTTGGCTTCCTTGTCATCTGCTACCAATGGTAGTAAAGTGTTGGTCTGTTAACACAGAAATTGTAAATTGTGCGTCAGATGAAACAAGACAATATCCTGAATAGATATTGTTAAAGGTCTCAAATGTTAATGATTATTCTGGAATATATATTATATAACTTAGCTAAGTGCTTAGCACAGCAGACTAGACTTGGGAAGTTTTGGAAGACATTTGGTATCATTCAGTATATGAGCTCATGTAAGATTCCTTGTTTCTCTTCACACTAGTTGTATATGAGCAGCAGTTGTTTTGTCAAATTTAAGATTTTTAATGGGATCAGATTAATTAAATAACATCTTTAGGAGATTAACAGTGGTATGGTGCACTTATTGGAATTAGTGACAGCAAGAGAGGCAATTTGAAATATTGGGAGAGGCTGACCCACATGGGTGAGAGTCACTACTCCACTCCCAGATTTTATTTCAACCTAAGAGTTTATAGGCTTTACTTACCACCTAGCACATTAAATTGCCATATATGTAGGTGGAAAATATTTCTCAAAATTTATCAACAATCCAACTGCTTGCTCCCACTGTTTACACAGAAGGACAGCAGCTTTCTTAGTGTTAATACCTGGTTTTGTAGTTCTTATAAGTGATCTTTTCATAACATTGAAACCAGACTTGGCAATTCAATGTTCTCCTTGGGGCAGTAGTTGAAGCAAAGGATTGTCAAAACAGTGGAAGAAAACCCTTCTGTTCACAACCTAGTAAGTGGTAGTATCAAAATATATTAGCAGGGTAGAGTCTGTCTCATTTGAACAAAGAATCCTTTCTATTGCTGCTCTTATTTATATTATTTGTGCCCCTTGTGGTTTTCTCCCTCGCTTTGTTATGTAAGTTCCTGAAAATATTTATGAAGGCTAGATCATGTGCCTTTTTCAATACTCTATATAATACTACATAGGCTATATGAATCATCATGGACCTTTGACATTTAGGTGTACTTTACCAACCAAGATCCAAACTTGTATAGCAAAGATATTGTCAATAATAGGAAAAAGATCAACTTCTCAAACAGAGTCACGTTTTGTAGGTCCCACTGGTGGTATTTTAGTTCACTAGGCATGTTTGTGATCATAGTTTCATAGTTACTAACTTCTCTGGATAATTTTCTTGTGGAGGTGAACTCAAAATGCTACTTTAATTTTGTAGGCAATATCAATGTCTCAGAAAGTGTGGAAGCCTTTGTGTTACTTTTACTGGGAACATTGCCCGAAAAAATCTCTGTGAAGATAGTGTCAATGTACAGGTTATCATGGTTAAAAGAAAGTGGGTGGAAACTGGGATATAAGTGACTAATTGTTTTTGTTTTGCTTTGAAATTCCCTAGATACAGTATTTTGATTTCTTAACCTCTCTACTGTTTTTAAAGATTTAAGCAGCATGATGGAAATGATAGTGAAAATGAAACAAAAACTGGTTACAAGATACATTTGTTTCATTTTCAGTTTCATTTTAGATAAGGCAAATGTGAAATTAGTTACCAGATCATATTAGAATTTGGAATAAACTTTCTACGTTTAAGATTTACCTAAAGACTCATTTCTTTACTTGTTCTTTTGATTGTGATTGACTTGTTTTGTTAAGCACCTAGTGCTGCTACCACTTGTTATTGATGGGGGGCAATATAAGTCCACTGTATTATTATTACCATCATTGTTATCATTATTGTATTGTAGCGTGTTCAGATAACAATACAGAAGATTTCACTCTACATCTAGGGAGCTGTTACAGAAGAGGTTTATTAAAATCAGTCTATCAAAGAGATCAAGGTATGTTTATCGAGAGTATTGTATTTGATATAACTTAAGCTGGACAAAGAATGCAGTTGTAATGGGGGGGGGGGTGGGAGGGGGAGGAGGGAGAGGGTCAGGCCATTATTTGCCTTACAGTAAACTAGAAAGAAGATCACAGTCTGAATTTGAATGCTAAAATTTACTTTATCAATTGTACACAATGTATTTAATTTCACCAGCTGACCAAAGCTTGAACCTACTGTACTATGTTTTTCACTTAAAGTTAAGTAGACCAATGAACAAGTAACAATGATAATTGAATAGGTCTGACCAATTTATTGATCAGCCAGATTGGTATGACAGCATTGTTAATATTCCTAATTTCTAACCCAAGACGAACTGTATTTCAAACGCAGATTAATGTAACTTGAACAGTTAAGGTACTGCAGTTTAATGGGTAATTAATTGTAATAATTTCAAGACATGGGGAACAGTGTTCAGGTTAGATACAAAAATACTATAGTACTTATAGTCTAATCAAGATAATTATGTTGTTAAACCTCAGTGACACACTGTAGATGACCTTTAGTAGTCAACAAACTAATCAAGCCAGAAATAAGTAGAGCGTGAAGACTGATTAAACCAATTGTAGAATTTGCGTGGCCAGAGCTAGTACAGTACTTACAACTTGCATTCATCAAATTTCAGAACTTGCTGACATTTCCTTAATATTTTACTATGTTGGAGAAAAATCTTTGTTGGTATTAGACTAAGTTTTGTTGAAAAAGGGGATATTTGGGATGGGGAGGGGATACCCAACTGTAGCTGTTCTAGATATAACACTTTGACAGGGAGGGTATGAAAGAAAGAAGAAAGCTTAAAGGTGCAGACTGAAATATGTGTATTAAGTGACAAATGTCCATCCAATCTTTAATACTTGGTTAAGTCAGAAAACTAGAGCAATGTTTTGACAACATACAGTTCAGTTTGACAGATTAATACAAGTTCACTTTTCAGAACATTTTTATATATATTCAATCGACATTCATTGCTTTTGAGAGACAGTGACATCCCAATAACAACTTCATAGTTAGTATCAACACATTGTGGATTTCATCCACATCAGATTGAAATAAAGTTTCCCAGTAAGTCAAATTCTGGACAATGGGAAGGACTGGGTCAAACTTCCCTGGTGCAGTTATGTGGCCCCAAATTCCTATCCCTTAGGATTTGTAATGCAAATTTAGGACTGTTTGTTTACAATCTTATATTTAGTTTTATATATTTTTTATGTGATGCCAGTGTTCTAAGAAGTTATCTGTTTGTCACTTTATTTATAGTATCTATTGGCTTGTTTCCCTTTAATTTAGAATATGCTTAATATATTATGCTAATATATTAAACCACACAGTATCATGAACCTTTCACTTACATTTTACTCAGCTCAGCTGACTAGTTTAGAGAAGTTGTAGTACACACACGCCGATGCTTTATCTTACAACTTCTGTGTATACCGTTATATTGGATAGGATATATTGCATAGGACAAGGTACCATCACGTTTTAGGTGAAAGCAATTAACTTTTGATTAATTGGGGATTGTAGAAAAAAAAAGTGACTGCTGATTAATACTTGACAAGTTCTGTATGAAGGAATTAAATTGTTATCAGTATAGTGGTGACTAATACTAGGTGACTTAATATGCTTGATCATGCTAATTAACTTGATCTTAATGCATGCCGGGCCCCAGCGTCAGTGAGTTGTATCTGGTGAGTAGGGTGGTCCACCAGTCAAAGTATTCAGTTTGGGTGAAGGGTATAATGTCACTACTGTACTTCTTAGAGATTTATGTGGTTGCTTTTTATATTCACAATATTTGTGTTATGAAATTTCATGAGTGAAGCGGCACATAAGAAGGACCTTGCATTGTGCAATGCACCAAGTGTCTTGGGGTAACTTTGCATTCCACTATTACACTTCTAAGGGGTGTTGTGATACTCAGGAACAAGGTGGAACTAAATAAAGAAAGACAAAGAACTTGACAATTTCCTCTGGCTAGAACATGTAGGGTTATATTTCATAAATTAGTATTGTCTTGAATTGTGTACACTGTACAGTGTATCATAATGAAACCAATATCACCATTGATCAAACACAGGGGCATAAAATACTTCCACCATCAGAGATTTATAGTTCCCTAGAACATTTTAATCAAGATCCCTGGTATTCAAACTCATCATGGGCCCCTTTCCCAAGTACAGTAGGCCACAATATGTAGCATGGGGGTAACTAAGCAACAAAGTTTGAATACTGGACATCTATATTAATCTTTCTTTAATCTCATCTTGGAATAATTCTGATGATTAGAACTGTCAGTAAAGTGCAAATAGAAAATTTGAGCAATTTTTTAAGCCCTAAATTTAGTGCATAATAAATGAACTTTTATTAAGTTCATAAACATATGGATTAAAATTAATGCATTTATAACATATTGAGATAAGGTTTTGATGCTCATTCAAATTTCAAATTGCAGTTACTGATTCCGATGGTTGAATAAAAGTGGCCTTAAGTTATCTTTGTAGCTATAACACCACTAAAAGCCAATTTACAAACTTTTGTACAGCCTACTCTATTAGAATTTCACAAGGCAGGGAATAATTCAGTGCTCCAAGTTTGTATAGCACTTTTGAAGGTTCCTTTACAGAAGATTATGGTACCTATGTAGAAAACCTGCCATATGCACTCGTATATATAGCAATTTGCCCATTTTGCATAGCATTTTTGCAATGCGATACCATAGATAAATTATTCTGTGCAAGGAAAATGTCCTGTTTCTAACATTTAGCCTCATGATGATAAGAAGGTAATAATAATGGCGAGGTGTCACTGTTGTCACTAATTTAGAAGACATTGTAAGCTACTCTGAGTCAGTGAAGAACCTTGTCAAGTGTTGCCATAGTGATAAAATTAAGAGATTGTACATCAATGGCAAATCCATTATTGGTGAGAAAATATAGACAGAAGCTTAAAAATATTGATTATTAATAGTATTTTGTTATTACCATTGTAGGGCTGTCTTAGTGTAAGACCATTCGTACTAACAGAATATTGCAATGCCTTGCAGTGATTGAATGTTTAGCATATATTTGATCATGGTAACAATGGAAAGAAGTCTTATATGCATAATTCTGAAAAGCCTGTGAACAGGACAAAACACTATGAGTATACATTTTGTAGAAATTAGTCAACCAACAAAAAAAAAGAAAAGAAATAACATCTTTTGCAAACATAAAAACATAACAAAGACAACATATTTTAACATTTGAAGACATGTTAACTACATTATATTATCAACATTTAATAATTTAATAGTACTACGGCTTTGAGTATATAGCGTTTCTTATGTTGACATGTTGGGCGAATCTAACCGTAATTGTAATTACCGACTTTGCGTCATAGTCATTGCGGAATTTGCAACCTTGCAAGGTCAGTAAAGGTGAAACCATAGTTTTCTTTTTTGGGAACCAAAAACAATGTGCCAGTGGTCTTCTCTTTGTTAGGTTACACATGGCCTGGCCTTAGTATTTGCACTATTTGAAAGTTAAGGAGCTTCCAGTAATGGAGATTGACAGGAAAACGTAACAGAAAAGGTATCTCACAATTTGAAACATGAAAGAAAAGAATAACAGCCAAGTGATATATATATAAGATTATGCATGCAAATTTGTATCAACCATCCCAACTTTGCAATGTAATTGAGCTGTGTGAAATTTGAAAAATAAGTTTAGATTGTAAGATGCTGACCAAATGCCTACTGTCTTTCTAAATTAGATATTGACAGGATAGGAAACTTCTGTACAGTATTATGATGCCTTGCAGTTGAAACGTGCACAAGTGTGAAAAATATTCATATATGTGAGGAGGAGGGCCACTAGGAAATTTCCCATTTCTGGAAAGAAGTTGTGTAGTCTATAGATCTATGAATCACACAGTCAATATCATATATTTAAAATACTCTCAGTGAACAAAGAAAAAGAGAATATCATGAAGTTAAAAAAGATTGATGGCCAGTGTGGTGCCATTCATCTGTCAGTGAAAGGAACCAAGCTGGATAAATAGAAGTGTTTGAAAATCTTAAAGGGAAAATTATTCATGTCTATTTGATAAGGTGTTGAAAGTTTGCGTCTGATCTCTGTTCAATACTGTGCTTTGTCTCCCACAGTTGCTGTACTCTGTTTAGTACCCCTACTGAAATCTTCATCGAACCGCCCACGATAGGAAATGTGCTTTTTTTTATACCCTTAGTATGGTCTCTGCAAACAGCTTTGGATTAATGCATTTTCTTGTGCCGCCACAGACACCCCTTGTAGTACTGCCTCTCCTTAACTCTTTGTAGGGAATGATAGCTCATTATAATTTTTATCAACATGACTGATTTGTAACATCTGCCATGTAAGGCTAAAGAGGCCTTTTGAGCTAAAAGGGAAACTGTAAAAAGGAGACTGAGGCAGTACTGTGTAATATTGAGAGAGAGAGACCACTAAATTATCATCAAGTGCACCATCAGTTTACTTTTGAAGAAAAGAAATTTTTAACTCAGTTTAGTAGTGTATAATGTCATATTTTTGTCCATTTTTTGCAGCTGGTAAGGTGAAATCATTTCTGTATACACTGCAAGTAAGTCAGTTACATATGAAATTGTTCATTTGTTCAGAAATTCAATGTCAAATTCATCAAAGTGTGCCATGAGTGAACTATTTTTAATGAAAGAGTTTCACTCATTTCAATATTATCTAATTATTAAATGTATTTCTTTCCTCTCGTACCCATAAATGCATACATACATACATGCCCACTATAAATACCATAGTAATATTCGTGTGCATCTGACTATTGTTTAAACATATAATTTGCATATGATTATATCATGAACTCGGGTTTGTTTTAGTCATCTAGTAGTAAATGTTAATTACGTGTGTGTGTGATTAATTTGGATGCAAAGTAAAGCTTAATTTAGCAATGATACTGTACATCTGTGAGAGAACATTAGTAGCTACTCGTGGAAGGCTGGTAGTACAAGTCTTCAGTATGAGTACTTTACAATGTATGTAGTGGTAGATAGATAAGTGGATATAAAAAGAAAAATGCCCCAAATACAGACATGTACGAATGTCACAAATCCATTAGAGCCAGTAGAAGTCCATGTAACTATGTTAGATCACTAGTACATGTATACATTACTCTGACTGGTGTGATGCAGTCAGATTAAGGTTGTGTTTAATTTGATAAGTGACATACAAACCTGCTTCCTGCTGATTAAATTTGAATGTTATGTTATCATAGGTTGACAGCAGTTACTTTACAAAAGTTTTTCTTTATACAGAGTAGAAAACATTTTGGTTCTCAAGCAAGCGGTTGGTTTTAGAGTAATCTCTATGTTTGTAGTTGAATTGCACCTGGGACCTGACATTATACTTGCAGCCCATTTTGTTGTAATAGAGCAAAAAATGAGCTTTGCCAATGGCAGTTGGCTGTGATTTCTTTTCCAGATGTTTTCACTATTAAAATTATAGCCTTTTGAGTGAGTTATCATCAACCTGGGATTTGAATCACTCAACTGTAAAGTCTGCTGGAGAACTGATAAAGGTCTCTTATAGGAGTCAGTGAAAACCCCCCTGGTCTTGGTTGATCTTTTACCCTTTGACACTGTACACTTCCTTTCTCACTGAACCATGCTACCATATAAACCCTTTGCCACATCCTACTTATACCTACCTGTATGTGACACTTGGACTATTTACTATTGATACTGGCTAGAGTTAAAGGACAAGTGGGGGGGGGGGGGGGGNNNNGGGGGGGGGGGGGGGTTCACTGTTGGGTTTAGGATTGGGCTGATAGGTACATGACCATATAGTGGAAATGGTATGGAATGTCTGAGATGTGAAGTGGATGGGTGTTGGAGGGGACAGGGGCCATACACTAGAGTGCAAAATGTTTTAATGATCAAATTGAAAGTTTGTAAGTTAGGATGGGTTTGGAATTTACTCCAATCATTTTGTGTTTTAGATAGGAATACTTCCAACAGAATAGTAAACTGAGACTTGTGGCCTTGCTTTTAGGTTTGTGATAAGCAGCCAAGCAGAGAGAAAATGTTATTACTTATGAACTATTCTCCAACAGTTATGGCAGTGTTTGCCCAGTTTCCAGTTGTTTGAAACAAGAAATGGAAAGTGCATGACCAATGGAAACATGTATTTTGTTGGATCATAACCTGTCATGTAATTCAATTTTTTAAATACCTTTAAGTAGACTTTGTGTTACAGGTCTCGTAAGTTGAGAGAACTTTACAAATCTTGAAACATATGCATTGTACAAAGGAGACTGTAAATTGTGAGTAATGACAAAAACTGTCTGTTGCATTCACTGGGCCGACAGTATTAAACCTTGGATCTCGTTCACATTTGATTACATCTGCCATATATATCAACCTCACTCAGGCATACCGTAGTGTGTAACACAGTCAGTGGTACGTTAATTCATCTGGCTAATTTATCGCGTTCCTCTCGACTCGTTAATGTTTGAGGGATCGCTTCTGTAGCTCTGGCCATTATGAAATTCTGGGTAGCAACAAATTTATTTACAGTACGGATTGTTGGAATTGAATGATGCTTGTGTACATGTATCTGTTTGCTCCCCTTGGAACTTGCCATGGCAACGGTAAAAGATCCCATCATGCAAACCCTTGGCATCATCTAATTTATGACGGCAGCATGAATCACT
The DNA here is from genome assembly GCA_020650975.1 of Apostichopus californicus. Classification (NCBI taxonomy): domain Eukaryota; kingdom Metazoa; phylum Echinodermata; class Holothuroidea; order Aspidochirotida; family Stichopodidae; genus Apostichopus; species Apostichopus californicus. Next base: position 8,955 of record JAIPMN010007395.1, read on the forward strand.
TGCAGCAGCGGGGGTGTCTCAAGCAGGCACAAATTCTTATTCATTACAAGTGATCAATCGGTTTGCAAGCAGCACTTGACGCCAGTATTCTGTTAATGCTAAAGTAAAGAAACATTTTTAGTTTACAAAGTTATTAATAATGGATGCAAGGCACACTATTTATGTAGCATTAGCATTAACTATACATACTGAACTAAAGTGTCATAATCCCTTTGGAGTGAATAATCAGCAGAAAATTAGGATGATGAGATGTAAGGTGTGTCAAATAAGTTTTTATGCTTTGTATGTCTATTTTGCTTTTTTTGTCAAATTCAGTGAACTTTCTTACCTAGAGAAACATTCGCATGTAATGAGCATAATGATGAACTTATAATTGTGGATATGTTCCTTATTGAAATAATGATGCAGATAATAAAAGAGAAATTTTCCAATAAGAAGTTTTCACCGAAATTAAACACAATTTGAATAAAGGGCAAGCAATTTGTTTTGTATTAAATAAAGATTATAGGGTACCTTGATTTAATCCTCTTTTCTCTCTTCTCTCATCTGTCCCTAAGGAACTTATGCACTTTTCCTTCTACTAACACCTTAACTACATTAGTAAATTGGTAACATTTAGTACTGTGCCAACCAATTGACTTTCCCATGACCCATATGGGTCACTGCTCACATTCTTTTCTGAATTGTTATAGGAGGTTTGTATGCTTTGTATGTCTATTTGCTTTTATTGTCAAATTCAGCGAACTTTCTTACTGAGCTGCTAGTACTGTGTAGAGCCGCTAGTACTGTGTTGAATATAAAAGTTTGAACAATTTTTGCTTTCCAGTATGCATATAATGTACAGTAAATATTAACTTGATAAACCAAAGTCAATAGTGAGTTTTTTTTATAAAATAGATAAAACGTTTCTCACTAAGTTTGATGTAGAACACAAATCTACGGTCCAATGACTTGGTATTGACGTAAATCCTCAGACTAGTCTTCCATTTAAAAATTAGAATGATAGTAATCTGGCTTGTCCTTTTAGTCACAAAGATGCTGGTCTTGCCAACAATAGGTCCTATTCATGCTACATGTGATATATCAATAACTTTTATCTGTACAAGTTACACACTGCAATACTGTTATTAGTTTGGGAGAGATAACCCTTCACACATTGAAGATTCAAAGTCAATTAAGAGTGACTGGATGACCTAGTTTAATACACTTAATTTTATTTGATTAGTTATCCTCCCAGGAGGGTGGTATATCCCAGGTCTGGGAAATCCTCACAGTATAGTATCATAGTCAGCTCTCCCCTCCTGGTTTTTTCAATTTTTTTGGTAATGGTAAATGCTTCCGATCTGTTAATAATTTGCTTGTCTTCTAAAACTCATATTTGCTGTATTTGAATAGCTAGTATATTTCCCTGATATTTGGTTTTCTAACCTGCAGCTAGGAGCCGTGCTTCCCACGGCAGGATCAGGCTTGTCCCCTCTGACACACATTTTAATACACAACACAGTACATCAGCCTCTCAGAATTGATGCAGACTTCAATGTTAAACATGTCGCTTTATTGGGTTCAAATAGAAGGCAAAGACAAATGGTGTTGAATTAATTCTATGTCCCTTTAGTTGTGAAAGAACTAGAAATATTATCAATTGGACTTGGAATGAGGAAATATCATCTAAATATTCCTTGAGCATTACAGATACTACATGTTTTATGAACCGCCTGTTAACTGTCAACACTCAAGCTCCACCCATGGCTAATCTTTTAAGCAGGCCTGCTCTTCTCCCCCTCCCCCTCCCCTCCTCATTACCCATCATAAAAGGTTAAAGAAGAGATGAGCAACATTGGGCAGTAACAACTAATAGTCATGTTGCATGACATACATTAGCTGAAAATGCAAAGAAACAAAGCTAGTGTGTGTGAAGCTTCGCAAAGTTTACCTCGATTAGTATGTGCTAGACAGTAGACCACAGGTGGATGGATTCATATGATACCACTTTCAGCATGTTACAGATGGACAGTGCGCTTGTATAAATGTATCACTTTTAATTTGCCCGTAAAGTGTAATAATATATAATTGCATTTCTGATATGGGTGTAGGCACATCCTTAACTTATACAGCTTATGAATCATATTACAAATATATCATACTGGCTCACGAGATCAATTTCATGCCCACCCTTGTGCTAGACTATGTCTTACTGATAACCATGCTTGTTATTCATGCAATGGATAATGTCAACATCATGTGCTGAGGCAAACTCAGAGAAATCGACCCTTGATTAGATTTTCATGGCTCACATTGGTCCTGCTGAGTTTCCCTTATTTAAACTGTGCTCTATGTGCAATGGTTGATAGTGAATATAATATGAAAGGAGTAACTGGTTATTAGTAATGATTCACAGAAGAACTATGTAATGAATTCTCATTACAATGATCTCTCATTATGAATGAATGAAGGATCTCAATGAACTCTCATTATGATGAACTCTCATTATAATGAACCCTCTTTACAGTGTGTGTACACATATTCAGTATTAACTTTCATCTATCCAGTCTATTAACATTTTGTCAACAATTTTACCACAGCTATATTGTCATGAACACAGGATTCTGCATCTCAGCCAAAAGATTTTAGCTGGGAAACGTCTTCGAATTGCTAACATTTTTCTGGGGACACAACTCTTTTTCAGTGAAAACATATTCCAAAACCAAGTATTCATACAAAAGAACCCAATATTATTAAAAGCCCAGAGGTGATTGTTGAAAACAATTAAAAGACTTAAAAAATAATCAGTTGGAAGTTAAATGCTTCCATACAAAGTTAAAATCATTTTTAATGTAGATACCTGAAACAGGGTCAAATTTAGTAATAAAATAACTGGTTGAAAAGTACAGCATGCTTTTCCCGTCTGGAGATTTACTTTCTTTGGATGTTTGGTAAAGTACTTGACTACATTACAGCCATAATTCTGCTGTCATGATTACAATGTGGAAGTCATTATGAGTTTTCTTTCTGCACAATGTATCACTACATAGCGCTTCCTTTGGGCGTAGGCCCATGTGTCAGCACAGGAATTCTGACTGCATTGTAGCAACAAAACTTGGATGTTTCAACATACATTTTTACTTTCTCTCTCAAGTTTGTCAGTAAGTGAATTTTCAGAAGTAGCTCCTCTGTCAGAAACAATATTTAGTTTTCTTGAACAATCAGACACTGTTAATAACCAGAACTACAGTTCGAGCTGGAAGCTAAATGTCATTTCATTTTAGTCCATATTCTTTGACATAGATCTGCTTCAGTGTTTGACATTACCCAGAGAACTTTCATCACAGACAGGGCTCATAATATCATTAAGGCCTCAAAGTGATGATTGTTATCACTGGCATACAAGACAGAAAACAAAATAAACATACTGAAGATCCTCATAGTTCAGTTCAAGCTATTCCAAATTTTGCTTTGGCACTATGCATGAAGTTGACAAGCACATCCTTTGCTTACTTAAACATAACTCTCTCCCAAATTAAAATCAGGTAGACAGCCCCCACAAGAAACCGCAAAGTTTGCATTATGTCTGATTGTAATATTCATCGAAGGAAACTTAAGATTCACTATTCTTCATAGTTCGGTTGAGCTATTTCAAATTTTGCATTGGCACTAGATGCATGAAGTTGACACACATATCCTAATGCTTACTTAAAACTTAAACATAAATCTTTCCCAAATTTAAATCAAATAGACAGCCTCCACAAGAAACATCCAAGTTTGCATGATGTCTGATTGTAATATCGAAGAGCTCATCAAAGGAAAGTTTTAGATTCACTATGGCCCAAATTTGCTCATGCTGAGATACGGTTTGTCATCAAGAGTTATTCCTCTGTAGTCATCGTTTGCGGTAAGATGCCATGTCTGACAACAGATTCATCCATGTACAGTAGGTGTAGCTCTGTAGTCAACGACATACAGCAAGCATCACCAGGCTCATCTTATAAATTGATGCAGGATGTTGCAAGGCAGTAAGAGGAGGAGGAAGAGGCCAGGAATGGATATGAGAGACGGGATGTAACTTCATCCGCTTGAATTATGGCGACTCCTCCATTCGTTGATGATGCAGGCAACTTGATTAGATGCAAAAGGGAGTCCCTTGATCATATAATAGAGAGTGTTTTGTAATAACAAAGTGACGAGTGATTTGCCCCAAATTTAGCACGCATGCATGATGCAACAGCTCTGAGAATCATTAGAAAGTCAGAATTCACGATTTTGATGAATTATTAAAAGCAAAGTTCAGGGAGACCAGAGTAGAGATCTATGCATGAAATGAATTTGGAAATTGAATTGTAGTCTATATATACATAAGCAGGCGCACACTGGGTAATTTTGAATTCTCGTTGGGGATTTGTAAATATCGGCTGAATCTGAGACGCGCTCCAAGGAAGACTTTGAAGCTCTCTTTGAAGCTGAATTTTGTGTCACATGATCTAGCTGTGAAAGCCATGTCCTATTTGCACATAATTGGATGTCATTCAATCTAACTATTTTGTCTTCAAATGAAAATGTTCAGCTGATCTTAACATGTGAGTTATCAACCATGTACTTTACGTGGTCTTTTCTGTAACAAATCAGTTTCAGACCACAAAGTGTTGGCAAACTCCAAGCAAAATGAGCACTTATTCAGATCCCATTCTTGCCACAATTTTCTTTGCTCTCCTCGAATTTGTAACTTTCCAGTCAGTTTTCTATCGTTTATTTTGTTCATATATTCATAATACGAAACAATCATTAAGCAGCTGCTGATTACCATAAATATTAATATTTGTAAATACCAAAATGACATGCTATTTCCTCTTGCCCAAAAAGGTAACAAAATGCTATGAGCCTTTGTCAGTTTCATTGACTTCATGGGAAAAGTTTTAGATTTAGTTCACTCTAATAATAGGAAATAATAAATACTGTCACTATTAAAGGTGGTTTACATTGTCATGAAAGGTAAATATTTCCTTGTGTGAACCCACTATGCTAATATTTTGCTTCTTTGGATATGGTACGGATTGATTGTTCTTGTTAAAAAAGCAATGAATACAGCTCCAACAAATTTCATTCTTTCTTTAAAGATGTAATCCCATTCACAGAAGTTGAACTGCCTTTGTGGTTGTCAAGGTCAGAACAACTGTGGGAACCTTTGCTGATTGGGCTTCTTTGCTGACAGACCCCAGAGGACTTATCTAAACAAACCTTTAGTAACCTTAGGGCAAATCTTGTAATCTTGCCTTCACCTTATGCTCAGGACAACACTGCCTGGTAGTCACTCAACTTGTCAGCTCCTCTTCTCAATATAAAACAGTGCATAGTGAGGATTAATAGCCCTGCTCTCCACTATGCTGCTAATGGTATACTATAGAGAGGAGACCTTGCTTATCATTGTACTATGCAATAAAAGGTAAATTGCTCCCTGGTATATAAATAGCCTATCTTGGTTTCCACAGGGAATTGTTGCAACCCCCTGGTTTGAGATTTCAAATCTTTCACAGAATTCAGAAATGGGACAGATTTTCATGTATAGCTTACACTGCATGAACAATACAAACATAAGAAATTGTAACTTTCTTAAAGGAAATATATATGGTAAACATGTTTCATTAAGTCCTTGAAGGTAAGGGGGAGGGGTGGGGACAGACATGAATTGACTGCCTTACTACATTAAATGGGTAGCTGAATACACCCAAGTTGTTTAAGGCCTTAGTACAGAGACAAGTCTATATCAAATACATAGACATTAAGACATGTGCTCTGGTCCGTGATGTAGACGTTCAACCCATTACAATTACTATACGAATCTAGGCAGTGCTGCCTAATCAATACCATCTAAGATATGTGTGACTATGACATACTGTACGGTTGCCTCGTATACTAGTATGTCATCTGCATAATCACCGGACCCCTCAATGAGTGATGTGTTCTGTGTCAGATGAAAGTTAACTATGCAGCATTTAATTGGCAAAAGGAGCTTACTTGTGAAAGAAGTACTGATGTTCATTCTATTTTATACCATCAAACAAACCTAGGTCACATTTTAATGCAAAAGTCACTCTTTATATTTCAATGAATTATGACCATAATTACATAACGTATTGTTGCACTGTATTTGAAGTAATTTGCAAAGCCCACAATGTTAATGTCCAAGCCGTGTGTATGCCTTTAATGGAGTAGTACACCCCAAGCGAAATCATCCTCTCGGAAGAATTGTGGGAGGCATGTTCATAGATTTTCACACAGTTTTGAAGGTGATTTTTTTCATGGTCAACATAATCCCAAGGTGGTGATAACGTGTATTCTTAACGATACCTACCTAGAGGAGTTGTTCTTCGTGACACCTTTGGTTTATTCAGTTTATTAACAAGTTAAGCTAAGTACAGTACATGTTGTAGAGAAATTTAAATTTCACCCTGTGGAATGCTGGGACTCTAGTACTCTACTGTACATAATAGTAGTTGTTTGTGATACCTTGCACTGGAAATGATTGAAAAAAGAAGCCAACTTGTACTAGTCATCATTAACCTAGAGCTCTATGTGATACGGGGTAATGAAAAGCTCACACAAACAGCTAAAATATTTTGATTTCATTTGAAAACTATGGTTTTCAGTAATAAACAGAGAATAAAAGCAAGTCCATTCTAAAAATGACTTCACACATATTGACAAAATGGCAGCCCCTTGGTTGACACAAGTTTTGAACCTAGTTGTCCATCTGAACTGTTTATATCTATTTGAGGTAAATATTAGTGATTAGTTTAATTGTGTCTCCTTTCAGTACCTAATCTTTCGAACTTAGGGTATAGCTGGGCCAGTGTTGAATTTATCAGCAAAATACATTGAATGTAAGGTGGAAAATGGCAGCTATCATATAGATTCCAGTAGCATTGTTTTAGAAGGTGCACCTGAACATTCTGTTTTCCTCTATTAACCTTGCTAAAAGTCTTAATGAACGGTTAGAATACTTTCATATTTTGAATGTACATATATGTTGTAATTTTACATCACAACCTCAACAGCCAGATACTAATTATTTTCCAGCCTAGTACACCATTTACTGATTGACTATAATCACTGAGTTTTGGCTTGAAAAATAATGAAGCGTATCCCTCTCTGAAAGTTTCTACTGTCTTGTTGATTGTGAGGTTTGATTTGATTTATTTACAAAGATAATACCAGACACAGTCCAGCAGGCGATATTTTTTTTCGTAGTACAGCGAGGGGAAAGTCATGAATTTTTCATGATCTAACAGAAATTTCCTGTTGAGCAGAAATGAATTTTTCACTTGTAACAGCGAACAGCGCTGTTGTACAACTTTGCGCAAGCTCGTGATCACGTACACTGAATCATTGGCAGAAAGTTTTTTCCATCGTTGTACATGCGATTATGTTGAACGTATTTTTATAGGAAAAACATGACCGTAACCTCGTGTTTCTCTTCAAATGAAGATACCTACGAGAATGTCAGTGCCTTGGCTGACTTGGAGGTATAGGCATGAGTGTACTTTTTACTTTCTTACTTTACTAACTATAGTGTGGCTCTTGTTCAGTCTAATTTTTACTCTTTGTCTTTCCATTTCCTAGTCCGATTAGCTACGACCCTACGGTTAGCTACGTCCAATCGTCACAATTCACCCGATTCTCGTTGTCGTCATTACAGTTAGTGGGCTAATAATGCCTCTTTACACCCCTCCTCTATCAATCACTCACACCAAAACCATTGGGAATTCGCATCATGTCCACTTCGCTTTTCTTTGTGTACTTTCCAGACCCAGGCATTCTTCACTGCGACTGGTCAATGGAATTATGAGCCTCATAAATCTGCTCGTCGATACTCGCTTCACCATACAACATTTTTACTAACTACACACAGTACTTACCAATCATATCGTCACACCATACAAAATACGAACTTTATTACACATCATGTACAAGTAGTAGCCCACATAACGTTTAGTTCGCTATTGCTTTACGTGGCTGAGAAACAAGTAAACTGAATATTTATTAAAATGTATGAATAATTCATGACATTCCCCTCGCTGTACGACGAAAAAAAATATCGCGTCCAGCAGAGTTATAGGTTGGTTTGAATGCATGATGGGTTTCCTAGCTGTAGGTAATAATATCATGTATATGAGGTACCTGGACTGGCTCACCGACCCCATGGTTCACTGATCATTGTCTTGTCTTTCCCTTGCCACTCCAGTAGTGATTATTGAACTTACTTCAGCTAAGAACGGCAACTTATATACAGCAACAAATTATCTTTAAAAGATACATAAAGGAGGCAGAAACAAACTTAGGTGATATATCAAGATGTTGGTCAATGGTAGCTTTATTTCTTACCTGTAGCTTCCTTTAATAGAGATGATATTCTGTGGTTTCCTTCTTCTTTTGAATAAGGTTCAGAGTTCAGCAGCATAACTGAGATGTTTATTAGGTCATTGGCATCATGGCTTAAACTCCACAAATATTGAACTAAAAGGTTGTAAATAAGGAGGTTCCAATGAACAATTAAAGTTGTAACGATCAGGAGAATCCAAACTGATAAATTAGATCTTTCTAATTGTTTGTCCAGAATTTTTTAACCTTATGAAGTTTAATCCCAACTGTTTTTGTCATCATGTATGCTTTGAAGCTGTCATTAAAGGAAGTAATAGACTCTCTTTCAAGGAAAGCGAAAACGGAAGTAGTTGGATGTAATCGGAAAGAATCCAAGTTCTACTGTGTGTAGATTTTGAGGTTTATTGGGCTATTTGTGTGAAATCTTATAGATGACAACTTCCTTTTGTATTTGTAATGCTATCATAAAAAATTCAACAGGTTACATAAGTTCATTTCATCTATCTTTTGTTGCCCTTTTGATAGGTCAGGAGTTGTATCTAAGATCAGTTACACAAACAACCTTGTCTGTGTCTGTTGCCTGTCTTTTGTATGAATTGTTAAAAAATAGTTGGGGGGATTGCAAGCACATATATGTCAACACTTCAAGAAGAAAATGGAACGTGGAACATTGTAGAGTGTGAGTGAAGCAATGAAAAGTATGTCGCAGTCAAAAGCAGATATACAGATTATTTGACAGTAAAATTGTGTGTGTATGTATCAGATTTGTTGTACAATAGCACGAGTATGATGAGTACATGTAGAATTCCCCTCAATATGAGTGCTAGTATGAGTAGAAGGCTGTAACCAAGAGTACAACTATATGGAATTTAGCTCGACAAGAACGTAAATCTGGCGTGAAAAGGATGGTTGAAAATTTCCAAGACAAAAATGCGTAATATGCCTCAGAATGATAGATTCGGAAAAAGGAGGTCAGTGACCTTGGATATGGTCATTGTGGGGGGGGGGAGGAGGTGGAGGTGGGGGGGATGCAAGAATGTTACCAGTTAGTAAGCCTGGGTAGATACAGTAGGTGTGTGTAGGTAAAGGAGACAGGTTAGTATCGTTTTTCATAAATACCCAAACCAATAAGTTTTGGGGGTTTTGCTTAAGTTCCTGTACTACTATGGAAAGTGCATCAAGTACAAGTACAACTCCACAAAGCTGAGTACAAGGTTTGCAGGTAACTTTGCCAGAGTAAGAGTATCGGGACTCACTACAAGTCTTGTATGAAACTATATATTGTATGTGTACAATTGAAATATCATTAACAATCAATGCAGAAAAAAATGAGTTTTCATCTAAATATCAGCTTTAACAAATGAAAGTATCATGCTCAGCTGTTTAAGTGAAACAGCTGGAAAATTTGAAAATTCAATGAGTCAAAAATGGTAGTTTTTTTGGATTTTTTTTAATATTGAATTTCTTGAATCTTCCTCACAAGCGATCAAATATAACGTTAGATATTGCCTGAGTCATGTAGTAAATTGATTGTCCTACTTGGCATCATTTCTCAACTTTCTCCATAATGACAATAAGTCTGTGGTTTTATTACCATGGCAACCACACAGAGATCATTCCTAAGTATGGATGAAGATATTGTACATACATAATGTAGACCTACATCATCTGTTGAGCACTTAAACATTTTCTATGCCTCATTGGTCCTCTTAAGTGTGTGAGGATGATAGCGCTCGCTCGTCTTTAGTTCATAAAGAAGTTTACTATGTCTTAATCCTGAGGGAGTAGGCATGTTTGGAATCAGATCCCGCACAACCATGTCACTCAATAAACACAACTCCCTCTCTGCCTCACTCACTCTCTCTCTCTCAGATATGTTAGCATTTTACAGAAGTCAACATTTAAAAGTTTAATGGTATTGGGGTCCAAAAGAGGGTCTTTTCAATATGCATGGATCATCTGCAATTTGGTATTACAGTACTAGACATTTTAAGTGTAAAATATCACTGTACAGTTCAACAGTGACAGAGTACATTTTTAAATTATGAGTTTGTGAACAATGTGAAGTAAGTGTTGTAATTGAACCAGTGCAGCTAGGGAAGGAAGAAGATCTTTTATATAGCAAAATGTGAAATGTGAAAGATATGTTGAAATGATTATCAATGAGTGGCAAACAGCACAGCAATGGTAGCAGATGGATAGTTTAATCTGGAATTTCTGCCACTCACTACTCCCCATGTAAAGTGCAGGATGACAAGAACATTACCCATGTGGGCAGTGAATTATGATATTGACTGAACCTGTGAACTAGATCTCTTTGCATCATAAAATATGCAGGACCATCTACTTATTACATGCATGTGAAAGTCACAATTGATAACATTTGATGGTATTATAGAGACATGGGGTGGGGGTACCTACATCCTGGTTTGATAAATATCAACTGAGAGTTTTCATTTTGTAATGTCAATAGTTTGGACATTCCTGTGGATATGACCTTTGACCTGTTACCATAGATAAAAATTTGTGAGCTTTGTGTATAGGAATTAATGAGACAGCATGTTCTGCAGTTTCTTAATGTAAACTACATGTCTCAAGTCTATCATTTTTTACAGACTAAGAAGGACATTTTTAATTGTCCTTATGTGAAGAGAGTTTCAAACACACATTCCC
>JAIPMN010007395.1:20007-48332 GCA_020650975.1 Apostichopus californicus
CCCCCCCCCCCCCCCCCCCCGTTTGATATCTAAATAGGGCATATATTGTCAAGCTAGATAAGCAGGTAGTTCAAGGAATGCCCACTTCATGAATTGCATCATACATTCTTATCTGTATAGTAATGTTTACTTTGGTTTTATATTTGAACTTTGATGTCTAATTAAGGGATAGAGGTTGTTATACATGTGCTATGCAGTAGTCGCATCATATCATGCAGAATGATGTATAGGATGATTAATCTTCTCAAGCTAAAAGTTATCAATTTTTATCATTTAAATAATACCAAGCTGTCAAGTTCTGAGATCTTGATTGACAACTGTGTAATTAACATTTGAAACCATCCTTGTGTAGCTTTTCAATGTGACTTTTGGCCAAAATAAAAAATCCTTATGATTATTTCAATTATGATGAAGAGATTTCTTCTACTGTCATGATCTTGATAAGTTGTGTACTTTAGTCTTACTTCAGACGGTGAAGAAAACTAGTCAATTTTCGAAAATTTGAATGAAATATTTGGCAAGTTAGTATAAATAGTAATTTGGAAGTATTAAGAGTATAGAATCCCTTTCAATCTGTTGGGATCATTAATGACTAACTTCTGAAGATTCTCATGATGAATGATGATGTCATATTTATTAATTGGAAATTCTGCTTTGAATGGAGAGACTTTAAGTGTTACAAAAACTTTGAACAATAAATTATTCCCTGGATTATACTTCTATAACCTTTGCTCTAGTCCAGGTGCAAGCAACCACCATTACTACGTTTGAGAAATTACCATCTATCATATAACCCACAGATAATGAATTGGGAAAATTTGAGCCCTGTAAGCCCTGAGGAGCCCTGTAAATATGGTCATGCTCACCCTCTGTTTCAATATCTGTTTTATAATTACTGTCAGTTTAGGGTCGTGATTTACTGCAGTATCTTCTTGAGAGGGGGTATTTAACTCCATGTATTCAGATACAAAACTGCCCCATATATAAAACCAATAAAAATTGTTTGGGTTTAATAAAGAAAACATGGAAAGTAAATTTATGATGATTGAACTAATTAGCATCTATTTATTTATAACTTCTGACCCTGCAGTTAACAGCCAGCCAGTCTTGCATTTGTTTTTATAGGAATACATGTTGTCTGCCATCTTTGACCATGGGTACGCAGAAAATTTAACGAGGTGGTCGAAAACAAAGTTTGTAATTTAATCAGGAAATTAGGGGGAAAATAGAGAGAATTGTGGAGGATCCAACTAAAACAAGAGTGACATTAAAAGTCACAAACATAACCTCTGTAATAATATGAAAACGCTGCAGAACATCGGGGCATTTAGTATTTTACAAATCTTATCGAAAAACAAAGTGGATTTTCTCCATGTTCATAATGCATAAAATGTGTGGCCCATTTCTGATTGCTAGTTTATGGAACAAATTAGCAATTAAAAAATTTGCTGGGAGATAAGCTCATAACATTGGGAGACATTGAGGTCACCTTAAAAATCGGGAGACTTCTAGCAAAACTGCCAACTGGGAAAGTTGGTAGGTCTTAGAATGTGTGAGTCATTCAGTTTATTTATGGGCAAAACATCCAGTGACTGCATATCATAAACTTGTCTTTTCCTGATGGGTGTTCCTCTGTTGAACAGCTTAAAGGTACACTGTATTGACCCCAAATATGCTAGATTTCAAAATATGGTCCCCTTTGATGAAAGTTCTATACTGTTTTCAGTACCACCTTGGAGGGAAATTTACCTCACTGGGACATTCAGTCATCTTGTGTGTTCATTTAGAATGTATGACAGCAATTTAGAGGGTAAACACCTCCAGGAAAGTACTGTTTGAAAACTTCTAGGAATTATAGCATGCTATAATTTGGGGCCTATACAGACTACCTTTAAGTATCTTAAGGTACTCATTCCATGTCATCAAACATCCTGTCATCTCCATCCTCCTTCAGGCTGTCTGCACAGATGAGCACTCTGAGCAGCTGTTCTGGACATTTCTTTCCCATAAGGAACAAAAGGTCAAGTAATGTCAGATTTGGCAGTAAAAAGCTGAAACATATACAGCCACCAATTGCTATTAAACAGAGGATACTGTAATTTGCATAATTATGGATTCATAATAACTCCCAAGAACATGTTTGCCATCCAGCTACTTCAGATCCTTGTTCATGAACATTTTAGGATGCAAGTGGGATCTGATCAGATCCAACAATGGTGATCTCCCTTTCGGGGAGGATCCCGATCCCACAAGGGCCATCGAGATTGTAGTGTGAACACTCAGGGATCACAGGACCAGAGATCTCCAGTTACTTGCCCTTTTGCATAGTAACAAACTGGTGACAGTTGTATTAAAGATGGGCACACTGTATATAATTTATTAGTAAACAATCCCGATGACCTTTTCATGTTTGTGTACCGTTGGACGGACCAGGAGTCCCAGGACCAGCTCCAACGGAGAAAAAGATGTTGATCCACCTTGCATTTTTGAAGATGAACAAGGTCTCAAGTGTGGACTGTGTGGACCTTCAAATGTGGACCTTAATGAATCAGATGCTTTTACATCTAGCATGATTGATACAGATAGATTCTGATGAAAAAGTTTAATTGGTGGTATCTGTTCAAGTTTTACTATCAATCTGCTGCCCCTTAAAATGTATATAATGTGATTGCCTTTGCCACAGAACTGTACTGTTCATAATACAGTATGTCAATCCACAGCTCTTGTTAGAAACATCAGTCAAACCTATAGATCACATGAGAGTGATTACTGCCATAACTTTAGCAGAAGTTAAAGTAGCATTCAGGCTCTGGTTTATCAACCTTTCTCAGCTTTAGGGCAAGTCGATTACCTCAGGGTTAAGATGTTGTTTGGGTTTGTGTATCTCCCTCCTGCAATTTTGCTTAGTTGCTATGGTGTGAATCCAGTAATTTAAGTACTGTAACATTGCTTGCAAACAGATTCTTTTTGTTTGGTATAGCACAGAGCCTACTGTGTGCCTTCATATGCAATTTAAGGTCAGGTTATTATGTATAACTGAAAGTATTTATTTTGGATTCCCTGCTTACTCTTGATCTATTTAATTCATTTTCATTCATATAGTTTTCACCTGAATTAACTTTCCATCGATGACGAGACCAGTTATTATTCACAGAATTTTTTAACTCCCATCATGTAATCACAAACACCAACTTTAGTCATCATAATCCGCAGACATTTTCCCCCTCGAGTTGGACAGTGTTTGAACTCGTGTAATGCCACACCATTGGACCAATTTGATCCGTTAATAGTACAAGCTTGTTTTAAAATTTAACTGTACCCTTTGACTAGAACTGTTGTGCAAGTGTCAACATTTAGCTAGAGAATACAGATGAGTCAGATAAAATTGTGCAAGTACTTTGTACCTGAGCAAACAGCTATCAACCGCAGGACCTTTGGTTACATTCTGCTTAATATCCCACACAATAGATGGTCACTATCAACGTGTGTGCCTTCCCATTGAGAAAATATTGTACTGTAGAAAGCATTCAAGTTGTGGGCTAGGAACTTAAACAGCACAGGCTTCATCCTCTGTTAGGTAAGAGAAAATCAATGCTCTGAAATACAAGTGTTTTTTTTGGGATGCATGAGTAAGTCTGCTTCATGCAATTAACTAGTGCCCTTGGGAAGTTCATATCAACTAGACGACAGGAGACCGAGTGTGTTGCATGAACAAGTTACAATACAGGGGCTTGTTCTACGGTGAATGAAACCAATTCCTGTACTTTCTGTGTGTTGATTACATTTCTTTCTGGAGTCTGTGGACCCAAGTTTTGTATCCTTTCATCGTAAGTTAAGACTTTTATTCAACAGCCAGACGATTATCCTGTGTGCTTTTAAAGCAGAGTCACTCTTTAAAAGCAGAGTCAATGGAATTTGCTATGGTCTTGTGGTTTTGTTAAGTTTTGAAATTTGTACTGTACATTGTTCGTCAGCATTTAAGTGTTTCAACTGTTTGCTGCATGGAAATAATACAACAGGAGTGTTGTCCCGCTCATTCTAGTGACATTGGGTAATTTTCGGAAACTGAAATTTACCCTGTCTGTTTGACTTGAGTTAACAAAATCAGAAAATTGTCAAAGCTTTTCTTTTCATTTAATTTGCAGAATCAGTTATTGCAGTATCCACAACTGAAGAATTTCTAAAGATCAGCATTTTAAATATTGACCAAACGGTAAGTGATTCAGAGAAGAATATCAACAACAATGTGTGATACTTTCACACCCTAGTCATGTTGGATGTTATATAGATAAATGTAGGCTATTAAGTAGGCACAATGTAGTGAACTAGGCATTGTCGTGCCATGTCCAGGCAGGAAACTGAACGAAGAACGGTTGGGTAGTGCCGTAACCCTGAGTGGTTTCTCTACTGGGCAGAAAAAATAATAAAGTAAAAAACGAGGCCAGGTCTAGTTTATTCGGTGGGTAGTATAACAGTGTTAAGATAATCTATAAAATATGTAATATGAAATATGATCTCTTTGACATTTAGGTTTGCTATATCATTCGTTTGGTTTGAGTTACCATAGGCAGGTTGAAGGGAGGGAGGGGGGGGGGGAAGTCATGACAGATAAGAATAGGATGGAAGTAAGGTAATATGACACTTTGGGATAAATGCACTGGTCACCTTACAGACATTTCTCAAATAGATGAAAAATGCTGTTCATTTTCCACTATATTAATTGACTTACATGATTAAGAGACAGCTCGTTCCAGATCCAAAAACATGACAGCTATTTAATAACGACTTGGGTCACATACTCTCTACCAAGAATGTCATTGTCAATCCTTTGCTGAAATTGAAGCGGAGCTAGTTGTATAGCATGCTAGTCTTGTTGTCACTCACAGAAGACATATAGTCTGCTGCTGATTAGAAAATTCTCTTCACAGAAATTTGAATCCGGCAAGGAACCATGCCTGTGTAGTGTAAAACAGTGATTTGTTACTGTGGCCTTTTTGACTGCAGTGTTCATCTAATCAGTGAAAGTAGTTTCCTGGAGGGAAAAAGAAAGAAAGTAGTTTCCTATAATTCTATAAGGCAAGGTACCTTCTTCTAGCTTCTAATAGAGGAAGTTTGCTGCATTCTCCCACAGGCCTAATAATGCATTGATGTAGAGGCCCCTCCTTATCTATATCTAGTCAGTGACATAGGTGTTATTGTGGAAATTAAGCCTCATAAAATGGAAATCCTTGTACAGTTTAGACCAGGGAATAATTTAGTATTCATATTTTGCATAGCAGTCTTGAAAGCTCTGGAACCTGATCTTTTAATATACTATGGTTCCTGTGTACAAAATCTGCCATACATCTTTGCACTTGCACAGCAATTTTGCTCATTTTGCAATATTAGTATTTTGGGATGTGATACAGGTGAACTGTTGTTTGTGAATTGTTTAAGGCTGAAACCCCCCCCACCCCCCCCCCTGTCCAAGCAAATAAAACATCAGGCATATTTACTCTGCACCTCTCTTAACTGTGTCGACTCTACTATTACACTTTCCCATCTACTTAGCCAATTATCAGCTGGTAACGATTTAAGCACTGCACCCCCTCTGGGTCAATACCCAGCACCTCTTCCTATCAGTTTTAATACTGTAACATCTGTAGACAGATCTATCCCTTGTGCTATTTATCCTGATGATTATGCAGCAAAACATATCAGGTGTGTGATAGTGCAATATTCCAGTTATTAGTATCTAAACCACTTGCTTGATACTAAAACTTTTGACATAGAAATGCACTTTTTGTGGTGTCATCATCGAGAGGATTGGAGTTACTAATTTATTATATTTTGTTCTTAACTGTTAAAGTGACTGGTGGTCATTAAACCATAAACAGCCAACTGGCATGCTGGTTTAATGGCCACGCTTGCTCAGTGAAGCCAAGCTGACTTTCTACAGACATCTTCAATTTACCCCTCCCACAGTATCTTTTACTCCAGTGATAAATGAGAAAGGTCAACCAAGATAAAGTAGACAGTTTGATGTATAACCAAGCTACCCAGTCAAGCTAGTATGGTTATGATGAATTTCCTACCTTATTTTATTATGAATAAATAAATATATGTTGTCTCATATGTATTAGATTTCAAAGCTTGGTTGTGGTGTGGGCTGTAGCATTGCTGCCAAAAACAGATTTTGTTGTTGTTGAAAAAAAGCAGTAATCATTTCCATATTAGGGTGAATATAACTACAAAATTGGGGGAAATATTGAAATCTGATGAGAACTGTGGCTAAGATGTGTATATGTTAATAGCCAGATATGTATGGCAAACTGTATTTGACAAGTTGAAAGTTTTATAGTTGAATTCCATATCCAAAATGAGCTTGGACAGGGGAAAATGAAAAGTTTGAAAAAATAGAAAGTTATGTTACATTTATAATACCAGCCAGATATCTTGTAGTTACCAGCAATTTGTATTCCATTTGCAGTTCTTGAATTTTGACAGATCATTGGTTTTTTTATGTGGGTCACAAAAAGTTAGAAATTTTGGAAAAGTAAAATAAGAAAAGAGAAGAATCCATTCGGATCAAGTCTTGCTTTTGGTGGATATGAAAATTTAAATACTGTACTTTGTAATGGCCAATGGGTACAATGGACTCCATAATAATATTGAAAACTATTTGATGTAAACTGCTTGCACATTGATGTGGTGACGGTTCTGTACTTTAAACCAGACAGATTTACAGTCAGTTTATATCCTTCTTTAAGGCAGCAAAGAGTTTTATCTCTCCATGCAACTGCATTTTCCCATGGTGCTTCACCCCGTAGGTCATACCAGGTTAAAGGGTGTGGGAATTGTGGTTAAGTTCCTATTGTGTATCCTCCAATACAGGACTAGGACTGGCTGTCAATGCAGTTGTGCAGAAGGAGCAGAGAGGCATTAACTCAAGGTATATTGTATATTATGATAACTTGCTGTAATAGTGGGATATATATATCTGATTGCCACCCAAAACAAAAAGAATCAAGATGAGTAAAAAGTAATGTTGGTATTTCTTTTCTGTGAGTAATCTTTATTGTTGAGTACTACAATAGTATGCTAACTCTTAAAGTGCTTTGTACTTTTCTATCCCTTCCTGAGATGTGTTTTAATAATCATTGTTTCCTAGTGTATCAAGTGGGTTTTCTATTCCTAATCATTTTTCAGACTGTTCTTCTGTTACAACAGTTCCTTTTAAATTTTATCGATTCATCATGGAATCTTTTTTAAAATTTACCATTGTTATTGAATGTGCCACAAATTTGATTGCATCATATGCTCATTACCAAGTGCTTGCTAGTTGCGACTACAAATTTGTATTGTAACGTTACGTTGTGGTTAAATATCACATAAAGGTATTCATAGGTGTAGCTGTAAATTCCTATCGAGCAATGTTTAAAGTGAGGTGGTATACATTGCCGAATAATAAGTTGAGAAAGTACATGTACTGTAATACTGAGTCGATAAATTTATTGAACGGTGTCAGGAGTTTTGATTTGATTGCTTGTCATTTAAGACAATAACTTGAACCGTGTATGTATTCACTTTTGAAGACAGTGATATTCCTTCAATCTATTCCATATAGGGAATAACTTATCAAGTATTGCAATTTGCTAGATGCAACTATGACCAAATTGTTACACAAATCCAAACACTTATACCAGTGTTTGTACACGATGCCAGTGTTTTCAGTATGTGATGTAAAAAAAATTTGAGATGTCAAGATTGCTATGCAAAATGTAAACACTAAATTATTCACTGTCATCGTACTTTCAGTGATGTGACTTCAATGTTTGGCATGTAATGTCACTAAATAACAATTTGTAGTGCAGAAAAAGGTTTGTACCTACCTGCACAATTTTTGTGTTACCTCTGTACAGTCCAAAGAGCAATTAATCACGGAACTTTGTTTTCAAATTTAGTAAATTTCTGTCCATCCTTTAAGCTTTAGTTCTAAGATATCAATGCACCTGTCATTAGGAAAGTAAACACAGTCCAAGCACAAGTAGGAAACAAGTAAATATTGCTTGGATTGTCAATCATTTAAAACCATAATGGGTCTTTAAGAGGATTTGCACTGTATCTTCTCTGTGCTCCAGAAGAAAATAGGATATTTGACTAAAGAGCCAAAAACTAGATCCTGTTTAGAAGAAATGTATGTGGTTTTGACGATTTGTAATGTCTATTGTAACCCCCCTCTCCGTCTTTCCCCCTCGCTGATGTGATGTTTAGATATTAACAGGCAGCCACCCTAAAACCATTTTCTCTGACTGAGAGAATTGAACCCATAATCATATGTAACAGTTTGGGTCACCAGAAGTCAGAAGGCTTCCTTGAAAGTACTTTTGAGATAACTTTAGCAAGTTTTATGACTATAAAATGTTGGGGGCAATGCTGAAGATCTCTAAATTTGTGCTTCACAAGCTACACTACGTTTTTTTTTACCAAAAGAGAAAGATGTATTAATCCATGGTGCGTCCCCATGGATATGTTTCCCTCATCTCAATCTTTCGTTGTATCGAGGAAACTGACAGATTCTGTCTTTAAATAAAGTTACATGATACTCTAGTCACATTCTGCTAGTCTCGCTTGTCACTCTTCAGTTTGTAGTCACCGATCCAAAGTATTTCAGATAACATCACAGTGTGTTTATCAATGGCTCCATCTCAATCCTCATGGTATCCCTCCATTCACTCTCAATTAACTAAGTGTGAAAGCAATATTGCATATATACCCAGTACAGTGCGATACATATCATTCTTGCTTTGTTTGTATCAAAGATCATATCAGTACCAATGTGCACTGTCACATTTTGCATACATGATACTTTTTCAATACTGCATTCATGTACTATGTGCTCCAACAGTCAAATTGAATGCCTACTTGAACTCTATAGCTAACAACAAAATAACCTTGGATGTCGCCATTATGTATTTTTTTTAGTTGGTTATAGTCGCAAGGCAATATTGCTGGCATACATATATTTATATGTACCAGTTTGCAGTATCCACACCTTAGAGATAGCTACAGTATGTACTGTAGACTATCAGAGTGTGGAGTTATGGATCAAGTTCATTTCTGTAGTACTAATTGCCCTTGCCAGAAGTGGGATTCAATTATAGTGCCCTATAGAATTGATTAGAAGGCCATTTTATTGATCAAGTAAAGAGGGAAGCTGTTTAGAACCATTGGTTTTCTAAGTTCCTAGGACTGTCTGGCTCTACTATGTGGAATAACAGGATAACATTGTTGTTTTCAAATGGATATTTATGGAAGGGAGGTGTTGTTTCACATGTTTACGTAAAGAGAGGATGAAATGAAGATGAGGGGAAGGGAGGAGAAAGGGGATTGGGGACAAGGGAATGTGAAAGAGGGACAAGCATGGGATTAAGTTTATCATGGATGTAGGCAAAATTGTGTTGTAAAGTGATTAAAGCTTATTCCTACCAATTACTGTTTGTTATATGCTCACTCTTTTGTTTTGAATTTGCAGTGGCTACTGTACATAGCATAATTACTGCCATACGTAATGCTATATTTAATGGTTTATGCTGGCAAATTTTTGTCATATTATGCTCCACTTCATTCTGTTCTTATGAGTGAGCAAGAAATTTAAATTTGCTGGTAGATCACAGTGTTATTTATGAACTGTGCAATCAACTATCTCAAAGCTCCCTATGCTCAAGTGCAGTTTTTGCAGCAATTTCAACCCATCAGTGAGTTTGATAAGGACATATATAGTGGAAATTTGTGGTAATCAATAAAATGGCACAAGCTGGAGTTTTCAGTAGGAAGCAAAATATGACATATTTTATCACCGTGAGCCATCTTGTTTACTTCTACAGGCATGCAGATTGTGTGTTAATAAAGGCAAAGTAAATTGCTGTAGGCAATTCATATAGAGTGCATTGCATCATAGTGGGCGTGGATGTTGTATGGGCTGTAAAATTCTCTGTTTTTTCAGTTTCGATCACTAAACAAGCAAATGATTACAAACAACCGCCATTGGTAACTAAATTTGGTATATATATCAGGCTTAAAGTAAATTTAAATGTTCAGACTTAATAGTAAGATGAAATATCAATTAAATCCATCGACTCTTCATATGTGCACATATTAAAAGTGTGCCAGTCATTTCTATGTTTTAAAAAATCATGGAAGGGGTTATAATTGCAAAGGTTTCATTTGATTATGGTTTATATCGAACAATTATTCCTGCATGATGTTCTGAAAACTACAAGTAGGAATCACTTGATTACCAATAATCTGTATAAACACGTTCCATTGCTGCCCAAAAGCATGGCATGTTTTCTATGGGTTTAATGTCTACTTTTCATTCAAATTTTGACTGAATTCAAACTTTTGATGATCAAAGTTGAGTTGTAACCTGACGTCAATTATGTTAGGTAGTTCTGCTACACTGAACAGCCATATAGAATACAGCACAGCCATTCTACAAGTGGTTAAAATTGTTGTTTACAGTCAAGTACAATACTGTCTCGCAGGTGCAGAAATAGCTGTTCCTTTCCTTTCTATTGTTGCCAGTATTAGTCTTACACAAACCCAGTCCTTCACATCGCAGTAATTGTACCATCGGAATTGACACCTCCTCTTCATCAACCTTTTGTTGATGGTGTTTGTTATCTGAGCTTACTGTCAAAGTTCAAACCAAAAGTGGATACTACAGTCTGGGCTACCTGATGCCTTGGGGGCTTCCGCACTTTAGATATATTATGTCCACATTCTTCTGTATTGTAAATCTCAATCCATTAAAAATTTTACTTAGCTTCTGAAAGGATTTGCCTTCAGCTTGTCCTATTGTGATATAACAATGAGTTCAAAGGTCACACTGCTCTGGGTCTATTGGGCTCGGTCATATTTTGAACATATGGGCTAAATAAATAAGGTACAAACTATAAATGTGATTGTCTGACTGGATTCTATATGATTGGGGATTTGGGGGCCATTACTGGGCACAGACCATTTCATGAATTTGACAGGTGTAAGCGTCCATCTATTCCACATGGAAGCCTCTAATTTAGAAACAGACTGTTATAAGTTCGGAAACCATGTAGGCCCCTATACTATGAATGGGTTTAAGGGGATCCATATGTGATCAAAGTAAAGTTGTAATTTTTCTGTCCAGGAATCCAGTGAAACATAATCTTGTAATAAATTAGTTTTAGAGGTTCGTTTAATAGTTATCCAAGTTTGCTACAGTCTTGTGTACCCGAGAATGACCTATAGCAGTAAGCATTATCCATGGATTCTATATATATAGAGTGTTGAAGATGGTATACACCAAAATTTACATATTCCTGTCTTTGTGGTCTTGATTGTTAACAAAACCATCAGCTTCAAATTTAACAACATTCATGGTAACTTGGAAAGTCATCAGTAATTAGTGCATTACCCCCATATTTAAGCATGTTGCTAGAACCCCCCAAAAAAGAAGCTTTTTCTTCTGGTGTGCTTTCGCAATTCAAACTGGATGCTAAGACAATTATAAAGTTACTCAGTGAGTCAAGATCCTCTAGCTTTAATATTCTCTATTTTGTAGCATATACAGGATATGTCTGGGAGCAATGCAGATGGCTTTGCTTCACCTGTTATTATCCTAATACAAATAAGGAAACTTTTCAACATATGGTCTTTTCTGAGAACAATTTTTGACTATTTACAAGTAGTGATAATTTGTTTGTACAGTTGAATTATTGCTTGTGGTTTTCTTTTGCAGGCCTGTATCATCTTACATTTGGATGAGAGCAGATGTCATGTGGTGTTATAAGCTTTTTTCCACAATATACATTATAAATGTTTTTGCCAAGTTTTTGTACACCTTTTGAAAAAAAACAAAAAATGGAAGTACAGGGTAATTTTATAATTTTGTGTCACAAAAAAGTAACATCTGATGACAAAAATGACAGAAAACAATTTGGTTATTAAGTATACTATCTCTTACCGAAAATTATACAGACAAAATGGCATCTTGTCATTGGAAACGAGTAGTTTAAGAAACTGAATTTTACTTTAGAAACCAAAGTATTACAAACATTGCTGTGATGCTTTAAACTGACTGCAAAATGCTGAAAGCACTGTAAAATGGTACTCTCATGTTTCACAATGTTGTAAGGAGAGTGCTAATGGCATTTGACAGGCTCCAGTTCTGCTTAATAGGAGTCTGTTTTCCTAATTTTTTGCATTGATTCAGATGGCTGGACTTCAAAGTGGCTTATGATCCATCTCTGTGACCTTTTACGCAGTTAATGATTGTATATGAAAGTGAGTTAATATATCACATGTTAACCTCAAGTAGTGGAGTTTAATAGACACTCATAATATCCCAAAAGCTTAACTATAACAAGTTGTCTCTCTTTATATTGCATGTTTGCTATGGTTACAGGTTCACGATGACAATTATATTAGGAGTTTGGTGTTCTGTAGACCTATGAGAGGTTTTCCGACATTATTAATATTTCTTAATTAACATAATTAATAAGTTAGACAATGGAGACAACAATGGATATATATAGCATTTTTGGTACACAGGAAGTTCCATAGTACTTTAAAAGAGGCAAATACTTCACACTGGAAATCATTTATCTGGTATTACCTCACAAAATGCTATGCAAAATTATGCTCAATACAAATGCAAAGATACATGCATTTTTTTTTCTACAGAGGAGGAAGTTCAATAGTTTTTTATAAGAGGCAAAGTTCAGTTGCTATTCAAATTTGAACACTAAATTATATATTTCATGAGCACTACAATTAATTGCCAAAATGTATAAACATCACATTATTTACTCTGCTTCCTCACTTAACCTAAAACATGGCACTTGTACAAAGATTTGGAAAGGTTTTGAATGCACAGAACTAGACACACTACGTGGGTGGTAGAATAGTGAGACAAGTTGACTGGTGGTGACCAGTCACGGTGAGCTATAGGGGGTCAGTTTCAGAAGGTTTAACACCAGTTCACTCTACTGTAGACCTCATAGATCAAGAGTGCAGTAGTTGTAAGGAGACTGGTAAGTTCCTCTTTCTTAGTTT
Organism: Apostichopus californicus; assembly: GCA_020650975.1. NCBI lineage: Eukaryota > Metazoa > Echinodermata > Holothuroidea > Aspidochirotida > Stichopodidae > Apostichopus > Apostichopus californicus. The sequence goes on from JAIPMN010007395.1 coordinate 33,082, forward strand.
CAGGGAAAGGGGTCATTGTATTGAAGAGATAGGATCAGGAAATCATTTTCCAATTCAAAAACAAAAATGAAATTATCCCTGATCCACTGTGTTTCTTCACATGGGTGTTGTTATGTCTGCTTATTTACAGTAGCTGATGTCCAGCATGGAATGAAAACAACCCCCTTCCTTAGTTGCATGAAAGAGGGACTACATTAATCTACTACAAAAGTAAAAGAAAAACTATCCATGTTGTAGTTCCTGTTCTAGACACCATTTAAGACATGATTATCCGTAAAAATTCCGTTTAAAGACTTCCTTGTTCATGTAGAGAGAGATTCTGTCTACTGAATAGGTAATAAGGAGCTGCAACCAGAGCAGGTCTGTTCGTTAACATAATGAAATATTTCCAGCTGATAAAAGACCTGCGTGTTTGGAGCGTCTGCTAATGAGCAGGTGTATGAAGCCTGAGGCTATCACATGACACCTTAAAATGCTGTCATTAGTGTGCATGTAATCTATGTTTTGAACTCATTGGAATGTTATATTTCTATGCATTCTGCTTATCAAAATATTTCTTTTAAGGTTAAGTTATTAAAGGAGCAGATCCAATGCACATCATGGAGGTAATTGTGAAATCTTGAAAGGATTGAATTGGCTCGAGGTCATGGCGGTTGCTTTTATGGCATTGGAGAATAGAATTGGTAAGGAGACCATTCTTAGGTGAATTTGGGGGTGACAAAAAAAATATCTAGAAGATAGATGCCTCTTGTCAAGTAATTGTGGTTCTTAAACAGCTTTGTACAGCTAATCTAGTCCTTCATGCAAGTAGTCTGTCTTCTGTCTTTTTCAGAGGTTGTTTTTATATCAAACAATGGAAGAAATAGGTGAGATAGGATAAAACTGGTAAGTTCTGGAAAAAAGAAAAGAAAAGAAACAATGATGACATCTATGCCCTATGTTTCCTACTCATATCTTCATTGGATGAATATTCATTTTCAGTGGACCAATCTCATTAGTGTATCTTACATACATGTATGTTAATGACTCTATGTCAAGTTTCTGTTAAACAAACTGGAAACGAAATGATTGGTGGCAGATATTCTTTTGAAAGAAAGCAAATGTCTACCCCTGGGAGGATAGTGGGTCATATCTATGTGAGTGTCCTAGACTAACTTTCACTTTCTTCAAAGATGTTTAGACAATGAACCAGGATTTAAATAATGATGTTAGAGCCCTTTCCTTACATTGTTATGTCTTGAATTGTTTTGGTTATCTTTTGTATCAGGAATGTCAAAGGTTAAAAACACAGCACTGCATGGTGTAATTTTTGCATTGTCTACAAGCTGTAGGCACATTTCCAGTTGGGTTGCTTTTTGGCGTTTGTGAAATATCTGTGAGTCCTTCGTCTTTTTTGAAATCTTATATTAAAGGCTTATTTATCGCTCACAGACAACTTGTCAAATTTACAATCCTAATCCTTGACTACCTGAACGTGACTACAAGGGAACAATTGATTCTGCTGGTATATCCTTTTGCGCACGTAGGTACCTTTGTATGAATTTATCTGTACGCCATGATCATCCACAAAATTACCTAGACTACCAGCATCAGAGGGTTTAATATCATTGTACCTCTACCAGTAGTCTCTATATTGTATTAGATGTGTCAAAGCGTTACAGGAGAGTACTTACAAGAGCACCAACCTATATATCAATGTTTTTAACTAGTTAGAAGCCTGGACTTAAGGATGTCCATTCTTTATAGAAGAGCATGGAGAAATGTCTAGAAATAAACAGACATTTGCAGTGTTGTGCTGATTTTGCAAACAAGGATGTAGCAAGCTAGACTTTTTAGGAGGGGGGCGGGGGTGGGGGAAGGGTGCTACAATATAAAAACCTTTCTAATGGTGGGGTGGGGCAGATATATCTTTGGGGGGGGCATGCCTTCTGCTCCTGTAGTCAGGCCACTGATTGCTAAGAAGTCACCAGATGGTGGTTTAATTATTAAGAGGGATGTTGCCATAGACATCCATCCCTTCATACCCTCTTAAAAGAAAAATTGAACTTTATGCACCTTTTCATTTGTCACTTTTGAAGATTTATAATTTCATTTGCATGTTAACGTTTAAGTTATGTATACGTAACATTACTTGTTTGATAAACATTTCTGATCATTTACAATAGTTGGTTTGAAGATGTTCTGTGCTAGACAATAACAATCAATAAATCTTTGTGAACATTATTGACATAAATCATGGCTGGCCTCAAGGTTTCTGAGGGTACATGTATCTCCTCGCAGATGATGTCATTGGTGTCTTGACAGTTTTTCTCTCAATAGTTCTGACGTTATAGAAAAAAAGTTCTTTCCACACATTGTAGCAACATGCCTACTGCTCTCATCATATTTCGAAGATTTCTTTCATGTTGAAATGGATGATTTTAAAACTGCTAATGAAAAGCATAACTATCCCATAGCCTTCCCCCTGCCCTGCCCCTCTCCCTCACACACACACACATACACTAATAGAACAAATAAACAAGCAGAAAAACAGATATATGGAAAAAAGAAAAAAAACAGTACTTATTGCTCTCATATCTGTCTTTTATCCAACTTTTTACAAGTCCTTTACATTTCCAGTTTCTACCCTCTAGCACTGCTGCACAAGTATGTGTGTCTTTATTGACCTAAAATGATTTACAAACAACTTTTGAGTCACGTCTGGCTGGACTATAGCTGATTGCTCTCATCGCTGAATAAAAAACATCATTAAATCTTGATGAGTCACTTGTTCAGACATGAATATTTAAAGCCGATTTATAAGCAAAATTCATTTGTTAATCATCCTACACATTGCCACCTGAAAAAGTTTCATCCCTCAAAATTTAATTCCCCAGATTGTAAATTAAATCAAACTAGAATTTGTGTGTCTATGTTAATGAGGTAAAATGTAATTAAAGATGATAATGAGAGAGATTCAGTTGAGAAGCATCCCAGCCCTTTGCTGCGGTAGAAATCAGTGGATTGATTATTTGATTCCTTCCAGGTATAAAGTACAAGAAGAGAATAAAATAACCTTCAAGCACCATTAAAATCCACATTGCAGATGCCTGTCTATTGCAAATTTGCAAGGGAAATGAGTCAAGTTTTTGGAAGGGATGGATTATTAATAATTAAATGGCAGAAATGGCAGAAAAGAATGATATGAACCATGAATGGTTAATATTTGTTGTTTGATTTTTAATTCAGTTGATATTAATTTGGTGTATTTGGAAAGTTGACTTTCTGATGTCAGTGTACACAGACTGACTATATACGGTCTAGAGAGCTTTGAATTGGTAACTGTGTTAAAACAGCCACATTAACTTCATTCCACTCAGCCCTATTACAAGCATGATTCAGCCATGCTGTGTTGACTAAGGGTTGGTGTATTCTGTGTAATTTAATGAATCAACAGTTTGATCCCTTCCAATGTAAATACTTTGCATAACAGTGTCAATACATTACAGCCAGACCACAAACTTAGTGTTAATCTTTAAACAGGCCTTCAAAACAGTTAGAATTAACATCCTACAGGAAGTGTTCGAACCTCAAATATTTCAATTTGATAATTACCAACTGTAATTTTGGTGTTTTCACCAGATAACTAAGTACTGTGGATTGTTGCTGTTGCTCACTACCAAATATGAAAACATGAAATGTTTGGTCCTTTGTAAATCCCCCCAAAATTCTAGCCTATTATTGAGAATACATTATTTTAAGTTAAGTCATAGCTTTGGTTTATTTGTCAAAGCTGATGATAAAACTTTGATCTGTAAGCTCTGTGTTACTTCATAGTTCATACACACATTTTATTCATTGATTTGTCCTTATTTACTCAATGAATTTTCATGAAAGGTTCAATGTTGCGATACTATTCACATCTCCTCACTTGTATCTCCACAACTGCTATATACTCATAGATACTGATATCAAAGAGCTTCTGTATATATTTCTTGTTCAGAGTTGTTTACTATATATTTCTATTCTATTTATACAACTAACTATTTCAGAATATTATGATCCTATGACCTTTTCCTTTTCATTTGAAAAACAATCGCTAGTATTGACTGTGAAGGATCTTAGTAAAGAGCCTATCCAAAACAATAAGTTCTGCTAATGGAATTTGTATTGGTTTTGCAAAATAAACCATGCTTAACAGCATAGTGTTTGATATTGAAGGTGAGCCTCTGCCATATACTGTGTACTGCATACCCTTGAAATTCTATGTTACTATTCAACGTTCACGGATGAGAGCCCTCGGCAGAATAATCAATAGTTGAGCGTGGAGTAGACAATATCTGTCTAGTACAAGAGACTTGTTTGTTTTTTTCCCTCGCAATACATTATATGTTATCGAATGTGCAGTCCTTCGACATGGTTGTTTAATGATAATGTATACAGTAATCTTGCATGATTAAGAAATGCTTGTTAATGTGCAGTAGTTCTCTTTCACTAGTATCATTACCAAATGGTACAGTTAAAGCTACTAGTTAAAGCTACTTTTATGTTATCAAATGTGCAGTCTTTGACATGGTTGTGTAATGATAATGTATACAGTAATCTTGTATGATTAAGAAATGCTTGTTATAAATGTCTGCAATATCTTATAGAAGTGCACAGTAGTTCTCTTTCACTAGTATCATTACCAAATGGTACAGTTAAAGCTACTAGTTAAAGCTACTTTTATGTTATCAAATGTGCAGTCTTAGACATGGTTGTCTAATGATAATGTATACAGTAATCTTGTATGATTAAGAAATGCTTGTTAATGTCAATATCTTTATAGAAGTGCACAGTAGTTTTCTATCACTAGTATCATTACCAAATGGTACTAGTTGGGTCTAAAGAAGCTACTAGCTGTAATAAAAGAAAGAAAGAAAGAAAACAAATTAAACAATATAAAATAAAATACAACAAATGGACCTTTAAATTGACTATTTTTTATAGGCGGTAGAGGATGTTCTGATTGTTATAATAGATATGGAGAAGAAAAATAAATCTGGATTATTATATACATGTAGTCTCTACTGCACTCATCTCCATACTCATAATATTATCCTCTAACATATTCATGCAATGGGAAAGACTAACATATTTTTTGTTAGTGTATAAAACTGAATACGTCTACATGTGCAACTTTTGTAATGTTAGCATTTTGACCATTTTGAAAAGTGATATCATATGAGTTACACCCCCCCCCCCCCCTGTCTTCTAAAACTATAAATTTTCTGCTCATTCAGTAGTAACATATCTTATTCTCATCTCATAGAAGATCCAGGATAAATGGAGTATTCCCTCAGACGGGACATAACAGTATAAAGAGAAACAAACAGTAAAGCTTGGAGTCTAATAATCCTTTTCTTCAGAACCATGGATCATAAGGTCATGTAACTCCCTGTCAGGACAAACACATCTATATATACACTGTACTGTAGTGTCCACACAGTTTTAGGTGACAAACAATGCACAGGATCGTTTTACATCTATTTATATGTTGAAGGAATTACAGAGCAATTGATGTTAAAGCATGCTGAATTGCTGATTCTTATGCTTGTCAATGTTGGACATTCATCACTTATAAAAAATTGTAAAAACAGAATAACTATGTGAGCAAAGTGCTACTTTCTTCCCTATTTACAAATAAGTCCCAGACTTAACCTTTTTTGTTTACAGTTCTCTACACTCTTTTTGAAGTCAATGTGACACATAGCTCTCTCTCCCTACTCTACGAAATCAAACACGAAAAAAAACCTCTGACTAAGCCAGTCACGCAGGGAATAAATTATGAAAATATTCCCGCAGACCAGTGCGTGCTTGCATAGCCCTGCCAACTTTTACTTGCTCATGCAGTTGCTAGCAATACTGTCAGTGGACAGAAACTGTTGGATAATAATGCACAATATGTGGATTGGGACTAATTAGTACTCACCGTAAGGCTCCACCAGACAAGTCATTCAACAACAATTTTTGTGGATTTTTACTTGGATTTCTAAATCCTTTCTGTTGGAAAAAGGTAGGTGTTTATTCATAAAAGATATGAGTGTTTTTTTTAAAACAGTAAGTCATTGAAATAGGCAGCCACGGCAATGAGAGTATCTGTATGATTAAGAACTGTGATGTTGGATATCTTGTGCTGGAATTGGGAGTGGTTATATTCCATGCATCTGTGTGCTGCATGCACTGACTGCTGCAAGATGCGGATGGACCAGCACAGGTGTTCAATCGACAGGGAAAACTATTTGGTTGATGAGTATAAATGTTATCATAGAGTAGAACATGTTTGTTGACAAGATCATGCCAATGGAATGTTTGTATGTGTCATTGGTAATGTGGGCCATGTTTTGTCATAATGATTAAAGGCATCTAGTTTTAGATGAATACATCCTTGCACCATCATCATCATCACTTTATCTCGTTGCTCATTGGGAAAGCAACAAAAACCAGGAATTGACAAAATAAATTAGCAAAAATTAAAGTTCTTTGTAAACCTGGAAATTATAATGCATGAATTTTAGGTAGTACAGGAATTGATAAATATTAATGTACATTCCTAAACGATATTTCTAAATAGTTTGAAGATCTTTCTGAGGGTCTAGTCTAAGTACTTGTTTTCTGAAATAGGATTTGAAACAAAATATGTGATACCATGTGATGTTATATAAACATATCATATGAAGTAATAATGAGCTTTACAAACTGAAAATTCCTTTATTCTATTGGTAGTATTCTGTATAGTACATATTATGCGATAGGAAATACTGCTTTATCAGTCGTTAATTGAAAACTGCCAAAAAATGAAGACATCCTAAGCCATGTGTTTGAACTTCCATGATCAGAAAGTTAATTCAATTATTTTAATTTTGAAAACTTGCTGCAGCTAATCAGAAATTTGATGTTGGTGATACTGTTACAAAATGATTTAGGGATTTTCATGAACCAGAAAGACAATAAAAAGTGTCTTGGGTCTAGTTTCATTGCTCCCTACGGAGACATATGTGGTATGCTATAAATGTATTATTTGAGACAGATGGTATTAAAAGGCTGACAGAATCTATCCAAATTGGAGATAATTGGGGCCGAAATCTTTCATAATGTCTTCTGTAGAAGCTATATAGAGGAAACTGTACGGAGAAGAGAGCAGTTTCTGAAATTTGAATGATAAATCCTTATTTGTGATAAGTTAGTAACTATAATGATAATCATAAGTTCAAAAAGCAGATATTAATAAATATATTTACAAAAGGGTAAGGGTCTTAAACACTGTACCATACACTGTGTTACATGGTATACATGCTTTTACCTTGTACACCTTCCTTCTGAGTTCACCCTATTTAAAGTATCCTATTGTCCTATCAACTACCCTGAACAGCCTAGGCAAAATCAAAATAATTGTTTAATATTGTATTAGGGATGGCTGTAATTCTAACCTGCTGAACCATATCTAAACAAAAATATAAACAAAATATATATTACAAAATTTCATGTCTGAATTACTTAAAAGCCACACCTAATCAAACCCATGGATTAAGTTGGGTCAGTGTCATATCCATATAACTGTTACATTATCAAGTTATGTTATACGTTTGGTAGAGGTGGTCACTGTCAAATGCTGCTATTCAAATACATAAATAAAAGATCATTTTTTAAATATTATGCTAGAAAGCTAGCTACTGAATATTGATTCTGTTTTCAGTATTCTTACTTACTCTGTGAAAGGAAGAGAGCTGATTGATATTTTCAGATGCAGGATGACTCATCTTATTCCTTGATCCTGAGTACTTCACTGATATTCTCTTGATGCTTTATTCTACAGTCATATTACATTGAACTTGTGTAATATCTGATCAATAGTAGTGTGTACTAGATCTTGGAAGGAAAAATACAGTTACTGGAAACATATTGGAATATATCGATCACGTTAGTTTGTTTCACAATGTTTGCAATAAAACGTAGAAATAAGACATTACCTCATATGTTTAAGAAAGAAATAATAAAATTATATCATAATTTGTAGAACACTAAATCAAGTCAAATGTTTAAAAATGAAAACAAACAAGATCACAAACAAACAAACATTAATATACATTACAATTTGTGGAACACTATATTTTCTGCATGGTATGTAACAGATTACATACAAATGCCTATCCAATTTCTTGAAGATGATTTATGTACATATGGCGAGTCATGATCAAAACGATGCAAGCTTACAACCAAATACAAGGATGCCCCATTCATGTAACTTTAATACATCAGATCCATGATTTGATCCGGTATAAATGACCTAGCTGGATGGGGAATGTTGTGTTTGTAGGAAGAAAAAAGGTTAGAAATCTTTCAAAACATAGCCTGGGATGATTTTCAAAGAAATTTAGTTTGTTTTAGATTAGTCTCTCCATAGGACTTAACTGACCACTGTTAAGGTTCATCGGGTAGCAGTCTATTGTTGGTTTCCCGTCACAAAAAATATCATAACGAGGTGAGTACGAGGCGAGGCGAGGCTTCTTTCGCGAGTTCCTGCTTGCGGGAAGATCACATATACATACATACATACATACATAGTATATTTTGAGATGAGTATTTCATGTAAGGTGTATGACTGCTTGAATTTTAGCAATTTTTGGTTTCCAATTAAAAAATTGCCTTTCGGGTTTTGGTCCCTTGTTTACATCCTGTGACAGTTTTCAAGATTTGATGAATCACTCTAAAACATTATTTGATAAGCATCATTTATATGTTAGCTTTTTTTGCACACTTTTGGGAATTCAACTTAAAAGTTTATGAACCTGTCAATAATGTTTGTATGGGATTACAGAGATGCCAGATGAATTATTGTCAGACTCCTAACATGTTGTTAGCCTTAGTTATTACTTCATAGCCTTTTAATCAAGCCTGCATGTGAAAGCAGGTTTCATATTATATATCAAAGCTATACTTTCTCCAGCGAAGGTACCATCACTTGCAGACCTGTAGTAAGTATACTCTGCACAGATGGCTTGATGACTCTGTTTATTACAGTCCAGGCAGGAATGTTTATACTTTATCTAAACATTTCTGTCCCAGCATGGAATTTCTAGTTTACTTGATCATTGCTTTTCAGTTCACCTAAATTTAAAATTTACTGTTGGAACTGATGCAGATGTGAAAGATCGAGTTTGATCTAGCTGGTGTGTATATGTCTAATACTGGTTGTCTTAATTCATGTAGTCGTGGGAGGGACTTGAGCCTGGTGGGGGTGGATGAGCATACTGAAAACAAATAACAACCTACTTTTATCATAATGCACACATGTGTGGGGGTGGGTGATCTGCTTGTGAGAAAGCCTGGTTATATATGGCTTATAAAATCACACCTTTATTGGTCCTTAGTTTCTTTGTTTAACAGTCATTTTAGAACTTACTAATATATTGCAGGGAATCATTTTGTGCTTGACCTTGGTGTAGTAGTTCTTAAGGCCCTGAAATCCCTCTTATAAAATGATAAGAGACAGAGATATAAAAATATAAACCTGCTGTACGTCATTGGACTTGACAGTGGGCATTGGACATGACAGTGTTTCCTACTATATAGATTCTGTTCAAATGTGTTTCTTGTCTGGGCTCTGAAGTTAACAGATTAACAGCTAATGTATTAAATGATGTGTAGGTGTTTGAGTGAAAGAATTTATCTACAAGATTTTCGAAGTGTTGTCTTTTAACAATGCTATTTTGAAAAAAAAAGATTGGGTCCATAATTTTTGTTGTGTTATAGGATTTTACAGAGCTCTGAGAAAAAAACTATACAGGCTTATTGAAATGTACATGCACACTGCTTTGCTTGGGATGGCTAATTAATAGTGTTTTATTGTAAAATGTGCTGCAGTGTTGTGTACTATTTTGAAAATAACCATATACCTGTACAATAGTTACATCCACTGAACATTAACCTCATTTTACACTGCTGATAGGTTTTAAAATCCGGGGGAATACACAGACAGGTGCTTGCTTTAACACAGGGACTTACTATGTAGTTCATGGTATGCTTCAGGGAAGTTGTGTCCCAGTTTTGGCTATAAAATTGCCATAATTACATTGTTGGTGGCATTAGCTATCTATAATCCAAATTTAAAACCGTCAGATTGCCTGAGGAAATGGTCAATTTTGGAACCTGACACCAAACTTTGTCTACAGTTTTGTGTTTAGTTTCTCACTATTCAGTGGCTGGATTCATTGCATGAGGATGATAGACTTTGATTGGGCTTCACAAATGGCAGGAAATAATAATGGTAATAATAATATTTACTATGTGTATTAACTAGATGGTCAAATTTGAGCATTGTTGCTCTTGCCTCATATCTAGTTTATATATATATTTTTTTTCATGCTCAAACTAAACAGACCTTGAAATTCAGGATATTTACTGGCTAAATGCCAGTAGGTTTTTGCCATTAGCCAGTAGAGAAAATAAAATGGCACTGAAGTGTTTGGGGGCGTAGTGTTGCTTTTAGAATGTACAAATGAGAATTGATAATAGTCGATAGATTTTTTATTCACTGGCATATTTGAGCAATGAGGTGGCTAAAATTGTGAAATTCTAGGCATGCATTATAGTTAAGAAATGTTTTGTAAGTTAAAAATGATAAAATAATAGTATATCACTATGAGTTTGTGAATTTGATATTGTTTTCTAAATCAGCTTAAAAGATACACTCATTATTAGAGCCTTGTAAGCATATACTTTATAGTGATGGAGTGCTGGAAGTTTTGACATGAGTCGGTTGACGTTTACAACTGATTATGGAATGTTTCTTGTGATAATATAACTTGCCATGATAGGTGCATATCAGCAGGAAGCAAGATCATACTAGGTTTAAAGAGTCAGTTATAATCGTTATCCTCCTCTTCTTCACTAAACCCCCTTCCCTGCCCCTCTCTCTCCCAAATCCTCCCCCTTTTCAAACATAGCAGTCTCCATTTCCCCCTCTAGTAACAGTAAAAATAAAAAGACTGAAAAAATATGATCTTACATTATATGTGAAACTCATTATTATGCAGCCTTTAGTTGGACTGATTGCTATCATTACTACAGTGTACAGCTGGGTGTGACAGCCCTTTGAAGCATCCTACACTGCAAATATCCACATCATAGGCCGGCATTAAATATGTCATGGGACATAGAACCCTGGCACTTGTGATGGATGAGGTTGTTATTGGCAAAGTCCAAAGGTTGGGACTTGCGCCAATAGTGTATATATACAGCATAAAGCTGGTCTGTAAAAATAAAGCCTTATTGACATTTTGGAAGTGAAAGAAATACAACCATCATTGTTCTTGGCCTAACCTTTGTTTACCTATGGTGCCATTATGGAATAAGTGGGCATGGGAATTGGTCAAATAGGAACAAAGTTGAATAATATTACAATGACTGGGTTTGACCCTTGATATTGCATTGAAATCCAACTTGTAAAATACATAATTGTTATTATTCCAAATAATTTTAAATGACAAGATCAAAAGAAGAAACAGCCTCAGTAGAAAACACCAAAAAACACACTGATGATGCACATGACCACATATATGTGCCCATGCACACACATACATGTGCAAAGGTAGCAAGCAAAGACAAACAAACAATGAATGGAGGTTCTTTGAAATTTTTATTAAATAACATCAATGTATTCTTGTTTGCTTTCAAAAGTGATGAGAATACTCAAAATGAAAAGAAAAGGAAGGGAAAAAAAGAAGAGAAGTGAACTACTTGCCATTCAGAAACAACTTGAACATTGGCTTGTTTTATATTCACAGCTATTTCTCCATGTTGTATAGAATGTCTTTATCTCTGTGATTAATTATTACATGTTATACATGCTCTGCTTGCAGTCCTTATCTTTCATCTTTTTTTGTGTGTGTGTCTGTGAAACTATTCAACCATTCCTGAAGCAAAGAGAGATTTAAGATCCCCTTAGTCCTACTATCATGTAACTTCCATGCCCTTTGACATTCCACATACCCTTGGGTAAGATGACACAGAGTTATTTCATCAAATGTGTCAGAGGAAATGACAAACTGGAAAACATTCAACAATGGAACTGTTAGCTTGAGGTGACAGGTATATGTATATGTCAGACATAGATAGATGTACCATACATGCTTCTCACATAATGTGGCTTGAGTATATGCTACAAAATAGCTACAGAGACATGAATATGGTCTGAAATATTTAAAAAGAAAAGAATTGTCAAAGGTGAAATAGTCCTTCTATGACAGTTGATCAATTTTAAAAGTCTTTATCCTATCATTATGTACCATCTACATTGGATCTCGATTGCAATGTTCATCATACACTACTATAGCATATTCCTTTTTTTCCATTTTTGTTTCTTTCACTTTTTCACTTTTCATATTACAATTCCTATTTCTTATGGACAAATAATAATGTAAGAAAAGTGTGGAGAATTTGAAAAAAAAGCAAAGCTTGTACAAAACAGATCCACCTAACGAAAAAAAGAAAAGAAAATAGGAGAAAAAAGAGGAGAGGGAGAAAGAATGAAACGGAGAATAAAAGAAAGCATGTCACATGTATAGGGTGTAAACATAATCTTATACGAAGATGAGAGTGCTTGAACATACGCACTGTGTTAAAGTTCAACATTGGATTTTACAGCAAGGGCTGTAACTCAGGAGTTTAAGGAGCAGATGAGGTCATTGAAAACGCCTCCCAAGTAGTAGGGGAGTCTCAGAGTCCTACCTCAGCAAAAATTGAAGAAAAGATGAGGTAAACATTTGTCACTTTAATCCACCAAACTCTGACCAGAAGTAATAATATTGGGAATAAACTTTGGTTTGGGAAGTTAAAAACTGGAGCATTTAATTTGTGGGACACAATTTGTTTGTCATTAGTTGAGGCAGATGATTAGCAATGATAATAATTGACATGATAAATGCATCGCCACATTGCTGCCTTGCTTGCAACCAATAATCATGAATTACAATAATAATAGTAATTGCCTTTTTCTGGGACAAATTAGTATGACATGCTTTGCACATCCCACAATTCAGGCTGGTCTTGGTCTCTTAATACCTTATTTTCCTTGAAAGAAAGTCAATATTCGACTGGCAACAAACAGTAATGTGCGCAGAATGGGCACGCATGCAATGCAACGTGTACTAGAACTAGTTATAGATCTACATGGGAATCAAGGTAATAAATAAACATGACAGTCCAATACATTTATCTTACGTCAAAAGTTTAAATTGTAGCAACATTTGTTTTGTACGGCGTTATATTGCAATGTATGGTATCGCATGTGGTGCGAATAGTTTCATATTATTATAATGACATACACACAAGAAAAAAGGAAAGAAAGAAAGAAGGAAGGAAAGAAAAGAGAGGGGCCATCGTAACCCTTTAGGCATACATCTGTTTCTGTTCCGTGGAGGAATGAAATTTAGCTTGTTTCGAAATCACCAGAAACTAATTATGTTCCCCAGTTTCATTGATTGGGTACTGAAAGATATTAAGTTTATGGTAGCCTTAAGAAATGTGAAGTCACATAATAAGGTTCTCAGTTTGACAAGTCTTCGACCAAATGATGGAGTGATGTAAGCTTGCAGTTCCACCACAACTGTTTTCTGACTGAATATTGTCTTTTGATTTGACTAAGAGCGATTGCTACTTAGTCTCATGGTTTACAGCTGTTGCTGCTTGGGTGGAGACAGATTTTGTTTATTGCTTATGCTTTCAATGGATGCAATGGCAAATGTTAAAGGATTTTTTTACTTGGTTGTTACTTGGACAACCAGGTCTAATTACGTTTTGTTGTCCGAACAGCAAATTTTGGTGGTCTGAATTTGATGTAAGCAACAAGTCTTTCTGGCTGACAACAACCAAAGCTGATGTTGGTCTTGTCGGACGACCAGACTATCATTACAGATTTGCCTGGGAGGTATTAGACCAATCCATATCATGATGCAATGCAATACATGCCATTACACTGGAAATCATACTTACTCAAACCAAATTGGTTGAAAGTCAACCAATAAATTCAGGGATTTATCTCTGTTAAACTTTGAAGTTGATCACTGAGTTGATAATGTGGTAATTGGGGTTGCAGTGCAAGAATGTAATCAGTTAATTGTTTCAGGCTAGGTAGATTGGAGTGAGTGCCTACATGGAGATGTTGGCGATGGAGATGGTCCTCTATTGATTGTGCTGATTGGATAATATTCAGCATGTATGTTTGAGTGTGATTACATTTAAGGACATCTTTGTATTGTGTTGCCTGTTGCTTATTTTGGACCATTACTCAGCCCTAAAACCAAAGGTTGCAGAGTTGGTCTCTTACTCTTATACTATAAATAAGTATATGCTTAGACCAAAGCCTTGGTTCACATCTGAAAATGCACTTAAAGGGGGGGGGGGGGATCTGGTACCGCAGGGGTGATAAGCTTGGTAGTGTGAATGATCACTCCATTCTCAGGATCAGACCTTCAATTGGGATCTCTTTCTTGGGATGATCCTGACCCTGTAAGGGCAATCAAGATGGTAGTAGGAAAACTCCGGAGATCATGCGACCCAAGATCTTCCGAGACGTACCCTTGGCATATACGTGCATGTACTAGAAACAGTGCGAGTCTAAAGGCAGGCTCACAGTACAATAGCACTATAACAAGTTGTCTATTTGTAAGCAATCATCCGTGATGACCTTTGCAGGATTGCATAATGCTCTTTCGTGTCATATTAATTCACCACCCTTGTAGAAGCATCCATGGTTAGCTTCATCACCTCCCGAGAGAAACAAGATTCTGATTTCCCTGTTACTCTCAAATGTGCACAAGGCCTAATCTTTCTACTTCTGTAGAATAATGATTTAAATGTATCTCTTTCTTATACTTCATGCCTCCCTCCTTTCCATCCCTCCTTCACACACCCCCCCCCCCTTCACCCTATTTCAAACAAAGGATTTGCTGTTAAGTGTCATGGTAACGGTTTGGATTCTGAATGCTCCTAGTTTTACAGTCATCAATCTATCATTCTTTGTCATAACAATGAATAATCACTGCTCCTCCACACAGTCTATTTGTTGTTCTAAGGTTCCAAGTCAGTTCAGCCTGCTCTTTGTTTGAAGTTCATGTTTGGCTGCTGATAAAGCCCCTTGCAGATTTGAATGTGATATTGAATGCTTCTGTGAAGATCACCTTTCATAGATTTGTGAGTATTGAATGATATGCTATCTATGTATATACTGCTTT
>JAIPMN010007397.1:0-11752 GCA_020650975.1 Apostichopus californicus
ATATACTTCATTGTTTGACCCTTTGTTTCCAACTAGTCCCTTGTATTTGTAATTCTTTTACTCTCTGTTTTCTAAATACACTCCCTGTATAACATCTGTTTAACATAGTACAGCTGACACTACAAAAAGATGTGTAGATCGTAAAAAAAAAGAGCAAAATTGTTGTCAAGTGGAAAACGATGTATATAGAGTACCTCAGAAACTGAAAGAAATTGATCCAAATCTGCATAAATTAAAGAAGCTCCTATAAATTATACATTGACTTGCATGAAAGCTAACAAATAAAACCACAACAAGAAACCTATGATTCCTGAAAAAGAAACTTATGATTCCTGAAGAAGAAACTAATGATTCCTGACGATAAACCCTAGTATTTTCTGACTTGTTGATAGGCCTACTTGTTGATATTGTATATATGTCCACATGTGGTGATGGAAGGGGTGTTTATGTTTGTGGAGAGGAAGTGAGGATGGGGGTTGTTGGGGGGGGGGTTGGCTAGGGGTGGTTGCATGAAATCCAATTGATGAATAGCTAGTTCACTTCAAAAGTAATTACTGGTAATAAATAGTTACTGTATGACATTATCTGGGACATCTTATTTTAACGCTAGATGCAACATTGGTTTATACTGGGACAGTGACTCTAATGACTACAGTACGTGTTATGAAAGAATCAGTATGGATCGTTACCATGGCAATGCGGAAACAAAAGTGTCACGATCACAGTTGTTTCCCATTTAGACTACAAACCTACATAAGAATCTTGGCTGTTTTGTTCACTTTTCATATGTATTAGTTGTTTACGCCCTGTCAAGGGGGGGGGGGGCTTTGTGATATCTATCCTGTCAGTAAGGTGACCCAGTTTTTAACTACATCTAATCCTCTGGCCATTTCCTGGCAAACAGCTGTTTGTTTACGCTGTTTGATCCAACCAGAGGGAGTAATTGATTTTTGGTCGTCCTCTCTTCTTGTTAATCATCCGAAAATGGTTCAGCCATAAACTCATCTTTTTTTACTCGTTAACTGGCGTTCCCTGCAGTCAATGAAAACAGCTTTTTTTTCTTTAGTTTCTAAATTGCTATCTGAGCATTTCGATACAAAACTTAAAGGAGTATGTTAGATTTGAAAACAACAGCAGTGCAGAAAATATTAACATTCTTTAACCTATACAGGAGAAGCATCTTCCTGAGTTTGGTCGGGGAAAAAAATTATCTTCTGAAAATACAAAGTTTTCAGGTATTGCCCAAACTACAAGAGGACAACGAATATATTAAATATCTCGTAGATATTTTCACAAAACTTAACACAAAATTAGTGATGACTGTAGCTACTGATACTATTTGATTCTGATATTTGTCTTTGCCCAAAATAAAATTTCGCTAAA
This sequence comes from Apostichopus californicus, assembly GCA_020650975.1. Classification (NCBI taxonomy): domain Eukaryota; kingdom Metazoa; phylum Echinodermata; class Holothuroidea; order Aspidochirotida; family Stichopodidae; genus Apostichopus; species Apostichopus californicus. Next base: position 1,384 of record JAIPMN010007397.1, read on the forward strand.
ATACTTTTTCATTAAACCACATATACAGAAAACAAATTCAGAAATTCTTTAAAAGTTTGGGAAAAATGTATATTTTGTGGATGGGTCGATTTTGTGAACTGGGCTGCCATTGAGATTTGGTTTACAAAATTGTCAGAAAAAAGTTTTACCAGTTTTGATGTGCCATGAAAGGCTTCGCCTTGACAAAAAAAAACAAGGAGGGGTCATATAAAAATATTGAAGTTCAGTTGAAGTTCAGGAATATGTTTCTATGTATGATGGTGTACAGTATCCTTACAGTTCTCTGTGTGAGGTTAGAATGTCAAAGGTCGTCATTTTAGTGACAGACATCGATGGCAGCTTTTCCCAGATATCTTTTTCACAGCTCCAGCCTAAAAGCTAGAATTGAAGGATTAAAAACAAATAATGTGTGATCAAGTCAGACCAAATAAAGTCATTAACTATATATCTGTCACTATTTTAATTAATTAATTCAATCAGAGATAAACAGTATGCTTACTGCAAATAGAAAAAAACGTGAGACATAATTATCAAACGTTTGCCTGGACAAACATTCTGATTTGCACAGCGGGGAAACAATAAGTTGTCTACCGTAATCGTGAATGTTCATAATTTTCCTATGAGAACAGTGCACTACATACTGAAATCGTGTGGTACCAACACCCTCTTCATTACAAGATTTATTATTAACCGCCTCAAGGCATATAGTGCTTAGTCATCTTCAAAGGGCATATTTATTTTCCCATTTATCTACTTGCTAATGTAGCAATATTTCTGTAATTTAATGACACATTGACAGAAAACCTGATGTCAAAGTGAAGGTACGTGGGCATGTCGTTTGATTATCCTGCTTTTAATTTAAATTAACATCATACAATTCCTGTTACTACAGCATTAGCGCAATGAAAACGTGGAGATGTGCGGCACTTTATCAGAAAGAGGAAAAGTGCTTCTTTACGGTAACCGTTTAGATTAAAATTATATAAACGAGGGAAAGAAAGTGAAAATGAAAGGAAAGAGAAGAAAGAAATAAGCAAACAAGAATGTCATTTTAAAGAATAATTATTATGATAGATTGAATGAGCTTGCCAGAGCCATAAAGGGTGAAAGTATTAAAACGTATACAAATTTGGCCATAATCACCACAAAAGATAATTGAGCTGTTAAAAAAAAAAAAAAATTTGAACTTTTACATTTCACAAGGTAAGTTTTAACTCTTCCTTTGTTTTTGAGTTAGAGTTAGGAAAATTCTGTCAAAAATTTTGAAGAAAGATAATTTTGTAATAGAGAGGCGGTTATTAGTGATGGTCATTCTAACAATGCCTTTTAACAACGCACAGGAACGGAATTGGTGGGTCCAACTTATCGTGCCGTGGCTGGGATCGTCATTGAATTGTACTTCGCGTCCGGTTATATCTTGCTAAGCATTTTGGCGTATTTTATCCGAGACTGGCGAGTCTTGCAAGCGGTTGGATCAGCCCCGACCTTCTTATTCTTGCTCCTCATTCCGTGAGTATATTTATCGACCTACTGTACATTCATCCTGGTTGTTGTCATCGTAAAATGAAAGTTGTCACATCAGAATGATCTTTGCCCGAATTTGGTCGGACATTTTCTGCTATAGCTTTTAAATGGTTTACAAAAGTCTGCTTCCCTCCAATTTCGCAGGGAAGTAAATTTTTACATTTATAAACTTTTTTTCTGAAATATATGAGATTTTTGGATTCATTATGACTTTGTAGAGAAGGGTAACCCAAAACATGGAGAATTATTGTAGCACACTGGTGGCAAAGCTGTTTCTAACGATATTGACTAACTCTTTGCAATCTGACACCGGCCATTCTGTGCCTTTTCAATCATCACGTAGCCTATCGTTAATTACCCGCACCGAAGAAGCAGGTGCAAGGCTCGGTGTGGATTCTACTCGTCCACCGACCGCATGAGAGAAAAAGAGGGAAACAAAATTGAACCACACATGTGTTTCAAAAGATGTAGGGAGGCTGTACTAATTGGCAGTCTATAGCTGGGTTTTCTTAATTTAAGAGCTGTTTCAATCTAAAATGAGACCTCCAACGGTAAATTATTCCCAATCTTCTGCTCGTCTCCATCATCGGCATCTTAAAATTCATTCCGTGGAGTACTTTTCAATTATACCTCTGAGGCAGTTCCACCCTCTGCCATCTATCTCTGTCCATTAATGGGATGCACCATTCGTATTTACTTGAATTATGGTCCATCCGCAAGGGGGTGTACATGTCATCCTTTCAACAGCCAATGGCCGGAGGGGACGACGGCACCGGCTTCATTATTTAAGACCGTGGTTGTAATCATGCCACGAGGATTCTCATTATCTAAATGGGGAGTTGAATAACGGTGGAATTCTCTCCCAGGGCAGCAGATGAAACATAAGGAATCTCAAAATGTAAACAAAATTGATAATAAGAAAAGTCTGGGACAGTTTTTGCTGTTGTTTGGGATCAGAAAGCATAAAGGTTATTGGTGGTAACAGTAGGCGATTGTAATTCGACATCACAACGTACTCTCAATAGCAACTGCATTTGAATGGGCATGTGAAGCAGCCTGCCGTTGACTCAAGGGAAGGAAGAGGTATCCAAAAATAGTGTCCAATAGACGTTGTATGTGTAAACAGTAAAAGAATTCTGAATGAAACAAAATTCATGTACATCGACTTTGCAGGACCAAAAACTTAAAGTTACATAACAGACTAATTGGTGAATAGCTGATTTGTAAAAATTGATTTGTAAAAATTCTTAGATATCATCGTTACTGTGAGAAGTTATCTCGTAGTGTGGTCAAAATTTAGTCATATTAGCAATGGTAGTGCATGGTTTTATACATGAGTTTCATGAATATGTGACTCCCCACATTTTACAACTCGGGAGTGAAACAAAATTGTCTAAAAGAGAAAATGAATAGGTCATTTAAGGAGATTGGTTGACATTACACTCACTTTTATTAGTGGATGATCTATGACAGACTGTCTAGGAAAATTGTTAAACAAAACGGTAAAGAATGAGCTAAGGACTTCTAAGGTCGTAAGCCGAAAAACATGTATATGTTATTTTTCTTCTGTTTCGTTTTGTCTTCAAGTTTTCATTCCTAAGATTAACAGCCACCAGTGAGATATTTTCAATCCATTACTGCAAAGAAAATCTGTGGTCTTGCCTAGTCATAAATTATTTGAAATACCAATCTGTGATGCCGGGGTCATATCTTTCAAAAACGACCAAAGGCGCGCAGGCCCTAAAATTTGATGAAACCCAGTCGCTATGTATTTTCTCTCTGCTGGTGTGGCTAAAACCCAAGTGCAATTAACGTTGATTTGCATCGAAGATTGGCTGGTTGCCTTCGCAACTAAAACGTATGTCTCTTTCCGTTTAATGATCTCGAACAGAACCTGAATGAGTCGATTGTTTAGCTTGTTACGTAAATGTGGAATGCTTCCAGAAATTGGAATGTCTCCAAATTCTCATTACTGCGACAATGTGATATGTCTCGGTGATGCTATACAGACGTGGCTGGAGTAGAGAGTTTTAGGTAGTTGCTTAAAACCGACCCCACCCGCCCCTCTGTAGACTGAATAATCATCTTCTTGCATCCAATTTAACGGTGAAGTCCCATCTCTTTGCCTCCCCAACGCAGAATCGTCCAAGAGTCCGCCCGATGGCTGATCACCAAAGGAAAATATTCAGAGGCGGAGGTCATCATTCGATACGCTGCCAAAGTCAACAAAACCACCGGGAAACTGCCACCGAACTTCATGGAACAACTCGAAAAAACTGCGGTGGTATGTGGGTCACATGGTGTGCTTTGGGTGTTTTGAACTGCTGATGATGATGACCTTGAAGTCAATGGTCATAGTCACCTTAGCAACAGTTTGTTGGTCAACTCTAGCTCGTTCACCTGTTGGCGCAGGATGTCTGTACTTTCCAGGGTCGTCCATGCAACCTAATGTCTTTGTCCTTCTTTATCATCACACCTCAAAAATTTTGGGGCCAAAAAAAAATATCAGAAAAAAAAAAGAAAAACATGAGAGGACAAAAAAAAATAAAAAAAAGACAAAAAAATAAAAAAACGATTAGTGGAATTATGAAGTCATCCCTAGTCAAGAGATTCATGCTTTGTTGACCAACGAATATCTCCCGATGTTTCATGACCTCTTAAGACCTTATGAAGGGGAAAGACGAATTTACAGCCACCGTTGTCCTGTGCACAGTCACAATTGGATAGTCCAGATGGATGTCTTGGAATTGGAACCCTAATAAAGCAGGAGGGATGGAGAACATCAATATTGGTGGTCTTCTTAGTATGATGGCACCAACATAACTGATTTCCTTGTATTAAGTGACATTCATCCTAGAATTATGCAACTCATGTCAGTCAATATCATATCCATCATAATCTTCTCATCCCCAAAAATTAAAAGGGGAAAAAAAACCAACAAGAAAAAATGGGGGGGCGATGAATTGCTACAGTCTCTGCAGTTTTCGTCGTCGCATCTTCTAACCTCTTTAAATCTCCCTCCGTTGGTGTATTTCTATTCTTGATGATTTGATTGACGTGCGTTGAGAGTAGTTTCATAAAAAAGTTGTTTTTCCAAGCAAATGTTGTCTGAATACTCGGATCATCAAGATGATAGTTGTGCAAACCAGGAACTCGTGCAGACAAATGTTTGGATCCCAAGGGGTGTGTTGAGACGTCACCCGTCATCATCACATCACATTTCATGGAGCCGGCAAGGAAGAAGTACAGTGTGTTTCCACCTTATGATGTTCCCAAGCCCTTGTGGTTTTTCACCCGTTTGGATAAAAAAGCAGTATTAAAGTTTTCTTGTGTTTTTGTTGGTAGGGAAATTAACTCTTCTCCACCAAAAAATCATCATCAAACTCAAGTTTAACTAACATCTGAAAAAAAATGCTCATATTCCAAAAAACATTCTTTCCAAAAAAAAAAAAAAATGACCTCCCATCCGACTGTCGTACTGTCTGTCGCAAAATCGTACGACCGTAGAACCTTTTGAAATTTTTTGGGCGGGAAAAGAGTTAATTTTTGTATCATGGACGATAAAAGTGGAGATTTAACCAGCTAAAGAGTTTGCAGACCCTTGTCGTCGACGCGGATGTCCATCATAAACCTGACCCGGGGGGCGGAGTTCAACGTTATTTCTTGAGATGTCCCGAGGAGACCTTTAAATCCTGGTATGTTCATTTGTGATGGCTTTCTGTTTAAGAGGGGGCCTGTCATTTGTGGCGTTCAACCGCATGGAACAGCATGGACCTGTGTTGTTTTTTCCGCGCCTCCCGCTGCTGCATTCGGGCAGACAAGGTCACAAAGGCTTTTTTTTTGACGGGTGACGACACCGTTGACAAGGAGCCGAGTGCATTTGTTGTATTCGATGGAGTTTTCAAATGTTGATGGAGTTTGACATGTCATGGGAGTTTTGGATCGATAGGTCATATCTCTTAAGGCATGCGATAGTCTCGATATTCGGTCTTTTTCCGGTCGTCAATTTCTTTTTAGGATAAGATATCATTTCCTCAACCGTCAGAGTTTCGGCATAGCTTTAGAATTTCCTCAAAAAGATCAAATGTCTCGTACGTTGCTCTCAAGGCCACTTCAGCTTCCAAATGTCGAGAGAAATCTGATATCCGTGAAACACAAAGGCACTCAAAAATGTTGTTTTAAGTACAAGTCTCTTCCTGAGGAAACGTTCTTTCCAGGACATGGGAAATAGGAAATTTGGGGGAAATGGGTAATTTGATGGTTTTTAGTTCTGAAACAAACAAGAACCATATATCTTTCATTTTTGGGGGGCAACTCTCCAATATTTTTCAGCGAACACTCCAAAAAAGTTGGGGGGCCAAAAATGGATCGAGGATCCCACTGTGAATGTTAACTTATAACTACAATTTGAGTTAAAACGGATGGCAAAGTCATAAGAGTAACTAGGTACTGGGTAGCTATGTGATTTGAGATTAGTTAGATGATGTTTTGAGTATTGGTCAGAACGGAGTCTCTGAGAGAGACGTAAAACACCGTTGCAAATGAAAAAACAAAGATGTTGTCACTGCAACAACATCTTAAATGTTATTGTTATTAGTATTTTCACATGGATTCTCTAAGCCAAAGAAAGAAAAGCAAAATGATTAACTTTTGGTAAAACTGGAAGGGACAATTTCAGATATAATTGTGAAGTGTTTCTGCCTTTTGTAAGTAGCCACAACTCAGTGCTAACATATGTCTTTTGTGATGATGTGAGATAAATACGAAAATCTTTTGCCATTTTGACAAGCTGGAGGTTTCTTTCCGAGTTCAAGGTAGCATAGATTGCAGGGTTACTCTTGTCTTTGTGATCTTCTGGATATTTAAGGTGACTGTTTTTACATTAGTGTCTGTAATATTAAGATAATCCTAGGACTCATTTTGTCTCATTTACTGTAGATTTTTGTTGTTGTTGTGCGTCTTTAACATTCGACAGAACCAGTTGACATTGCGTTGATTAGTTGTTTTCAGTGACCAGGATAGGTTAGGTTCCAGGTCGGTGTTGCTCAGTTGTTAGATATTTTGTTAGGTATTTCGTCTTTTATTTTCTTCTTTGGTAAAGTAGTATTGTTCTATCGATCGACCTACAGCTCGATAAAAGTGAATTTTTCAGGTTTCTATGTGTCATTTTCAAACCCAAGTATCTTATCTTGTCTTTGTCGTTAGTCAGAGACTTACTTTGGTATCTCTTTTTGTTTTGTGAGGGATTGGGGGGGGGCGGAGTTTAGATAATTTTTCAGATAATTAGAGATTCTCATATGATGAATATGAAGATTTTTCTACGTGGCAGTTTATTATTCCTCGTGTGCAGAATCTGGTTAAAGTTTTGGTTCGATTCTTGAAAGATAGGTGTATTTCTCGGCAAGTTTCTCTGTTAGTTTGGTTACCTTCAAGGAACTTCCATTGACAAAAGAAAACTCTTTCGAACAGCAAATGTGCAAATTGTTCCTTCAGGTAAAGTCGGATCCTCACAGGTGAGCCTGTAATTAATTGGTTCTCATAGCTGGCCTTAAGGTGTTTTGAATTGGAAGTACAAAATAAGCAAACCAGGGGAGACAAAAATAATAATGGGGGAGAAAGAAAAAAAGGGGGGGGGAGAATCTAAAAAATGGGGAAAAAATTTGTTCTTGAAATCATCAATTTAAATGAAATATGTGATACTATAATTGATTAATCATGTGACTGATCAATCAATTTTACTGATCAATCAAATCATTTTCAAATATATACACATCATTCACAGTATCTATTGTATGTTACATTCTCAGTTTTAAGCGTTTCTGTTCCGTTTTCCGTTCCATTCAACGTCCTTATTTTGATGTTTCATGAAATGTTCTCACAAAAACACCATCTGAAAACACCTACACAATGCCAGCTTTAAGAATTCTCCACCCTTTTGTAATTTAATTCTTCTCTTCTTGTCCGATAAAAAGAAAGAAAAAATGTACAAAGCTCGCATCTGAGACCCTTTTTTCATCTCGTCCTTGATCTTCATACAGGAGGACGGTTCCAAAGTCAAGGTGACTCCTTTCTCTCTATTCCTCACTCCTAACCTGAGATGTAAGACCCTCAACCTCATGTTTAACTGGTGAGGAAATCTATTTTTTTATCTTGCTAGCCAGCCCGGCATTCTTCTTGTAGTTATGCTCGTCTGATATTTATTTATTACATATTTCAGATAATCCTTAAAAAAAAAATGTTACAAATTTTTTTGGTTTTTGGTCATGTGGTTATAAATTTATGAATTCTCCCTAAATATTAAAAGTAATATTCAACAAACTTTTGTAACGGAAAATCATTTTCCTAAGTACCTTTCAATTTGTAACATGGCTACGTTTTCTTACTGCAGCATTCTTGAAAAAAGGTGTTCTGTTTGTCTCCGGTAACCAGAAAAATCCTCCCCTCACCCCATTCAAATTGGAAACTTGTTTTTCATACTAAAATTGAGGAAAACAAAATAGTGGCTTTGTGATTTTACAGTTAGAAGATTATTTCCCTATTAAGTAATCTTCAGTTTGTTAAGAACTCAAAGAGGATGTCATTAGAAAGATTTATTTGTAAACTTATTAAGAGTCACACTGGTTATGTTGGGTAAAGTTATCAACCAAGTCCCGGTCGCGATGGCAACCAAGTCCCAAGAACATCAACCAAGTGCCAACAACAATGGCAATCAAGTCCCAACAACAATGTCAATAATGTCCCAACAACAATGGCATCCAAGTCCTAATATTGCTGGTAACCAAGTCCCAAATGACATTGTGAACCAAGTCCACAGTGACATTGTCAACCAAGTCCCCAATGACATTGTCAACCAAGTCCCGACAACTGTGGTGTTTGATAATTTCCCGACGTCTTAATTCAAATATTCTTGCACACTCACTCAGTCGGTCAGTTTATTATATACATTATTAATATACATACTATGCTGTATTGCAATGTTTGATCCGTTTAATACTCTGTTGCTTTCCCAGGGGTGTGAACAGCATGGTGTACTACGGCCTGTCTCTGAGCACCAACGACATGGGGGTGGACAACTACGTAGCGTTCTTCGTTTCGGCGGCCGTGGAACTCCCTGCCTACCTCTCGTGCCTGTTCCTTCTGTACACCCCGCTGGGTAGACGCTTCTCCACCAGCGGCTTTGAAATCTTAGGAGGAATCGCATGCTTCATCACCATGTTCCTACGTGAGTGTAACAACAAATAGATATTGCAACCATGGGCAGATTATTGAATGGTCATCGAGTCGTCCGAGAGGACCAAATTGCCGTTCAGACCACCAAATATTAGCTTTGGTGGTCGTCAGGTGGGCTGCTAGTCATGCACATTAAATTCAGATTGTTCGGTATCCTCCACATGGCAAGTTTTGTATTGATAGAGGGTATGAAATTATGTAAATGTGGGGGGAACTTCCACTGCCCCCCCCCCCCAACCACTCCACATCCACAATCAACCCCCTGTTCCAACAGGATTTTTAAGAAATTACTTAACTGATTCTATGAAGGTCAAAGGATTTTTCTGATGAGGAGGAGCAAATTTCAACTTTTATTGAAGCGAAAAGTATTCCAAGCTGCTAGTTGAAAAAACCCATTTCCATATTTTGTCCCAAACTCGAGCTACGGTTGATTGAGTGCAACCTAGCTTGACTGGCTGAACCTTCAATTACTCCAGGAATTTGGATCACAGTGGGGGGGGGGGTCTGTGATGTCATCTGGGCTAATGCTCTGCAGAAGCTTTACTTAGGTTATAATGATCGTCTGGTCGATTTGTCCTTGAAACGATACGATTGGAATTGCATGCTCAGCTTTCAGAGTTCTCTGTACTTAGAATTTCATCTAAATGTATATTCTTTTTGTAGATATATTCTTTACCTCTGTGGATTAAATGATTTGAAAAATTACAAAGAAAAAACAATCACATTTTCAGTTAAAGTGTCTTGATGACATCATCCATTCTGCTGTTGCCAGTTGCAATTTACCAAATATCACAAAATTTGAAAAAAAAAAATTGTATGTTCGCGATACTATTTAAACAACTCTAACTATAAAGTCGGTCAGTAGCAAGATGGATAGGGTCTGTTTTGACTATTTACCACAATTTCTATCACATTAAAAGGAAAACTGAAGAATTCTTTGCTCATTTATAAACAGTAAAACACAATCAGATTTATTCTACGGTTCTCTCTTTTAGCCTATGGTGGTCTACGGCTGGCCATTGCGATGGCAGGAAAGTTTGCCATCTCTGCGTCGTTTGCCCTCATCTACGTGTACGCAGCCGAAGTATTCCCTACTCCTCTCAGGTAAGGATTAAACAAACACTGAAAAGAGGAACTCAGCTTTGTTTTGTTTTGCTTTCCTCCCGCTGTTATTTGCACAGGAGTTATTCTTGAATGACCTGTATGTTGTTAAACCACACAGTTTCATTGTTTCATTGTATCATGCTCACACAGTCAAAGAGTATACTGGACAATGTATCAAGTTAAATACACGACGTTAAATACGAAGCACACACTGACGTATAATTTTCTTTCCTCCCGCTGTTATTTGCACAGGAGTTATTCTTGAATGACCTGTATGTTGTTAAACCACACACACAGTTTCATTTTATCGTGCTCACACATTCTACTAAAGAGTATACTGGACAATGTATCAAGTTAAATACACGACGTTAATTACGAAGCAGGCACTGATGAATAATTTGTTTTCCTCCCGCTGTTATTTGCACAGGAGTTATTCTTGAATGACCTGTATGTTGTTAAACCACACAGTTTCATTGTTTCATTGTATCATGCTCACACAGTCAAAGAGTAT
>JAIPMN010007398.1:0-12033 GCA_020650975.1 Apostichopus californicus
ATATGTTCCTTGATTGTTTTATACAATCAAGGAACACAAGTAATGCGTCGGACGGGTGGGGGGGGGGGGATGGAGGGATAAACAAAGTACATGTGAAACGCCCTCAGTTTACGGGTAGTCACCGAAGTAATTCAAGAAGTATCGATTTAATGGCGCTATGCACTACACCCGACCACAGGTAAGGCAGGTAGGTATTTTGTTTGTTGTTGTTGCAAGTTTATGGATAACTTTATGCATGATGTTTGCCTTGTTATTCCAAAAAAAAATAGACAAATCTTCCACTCTTGCAAGATATTCACCTATAACATATGCTTAATCCCTGGAACGATCCTTTAATACTAAGTTGGATGTCGATACCGACTAAGTGATCATGTTAATCCATTGTTTTATAAAATTCTAAACTCAACCAAACCCTAGTTTCTTGGACTTTATGTGAAATACAGAAGTACGCCATTTTGTTGACAATCATTACCATTTGTTCGTGGCAAATTGTTAATGCATTGTAAACATGTTATTTGAGTTCATAATAATGTTTTTTTTTAACTGAATTTCGCGCTTCATCTGAGGAAGTGATCAATTGCTGTGTATAAGATAGCTTGTCCAGTCACTTTGACTGATGAACCTCATATTATTAAGATTTTCTTTTTTGGGGGAAATTAAAAAGTGTTATAGAATTACAACATACACTAATAGCATATATCCTTAGCATAGGCCTACTGTACTTTTGCTCAAGTTATTTGAACAGTACCCTAAAGTCAGTAATAAACAAGTGGAACCACCCCACCCCCCCCCCCCCACTCAACACACACACATACATACACTCACCTTCAACAGCAGCAAACCGGGAGAATTGAGGGAACCTTAATGTAGGCCTATACATGTAGACCATCTAGTTGGGACAATTTTTTTTCTATATTGTAGTATCATGTCCCGCTTCAGAACACTCAATAATATCATGTTTCTGTCAGATCAAGGTTAGGAACTGATTATACTGTAAATACCAGTGCTTTGAGAGCATGATGTTGGTGTACTTTTTAGAGAGGTATTAGCATTAGGAAATTGTCCCAATTGGCTGAGAGTAAACTTCCTCGAGTGACTATTCAGCGCCAGTGATGCACGTCCACATTTTTTCAAATTTTTCCCTTTACTGCACTTTCATATTCCGCATCAGAGCACTCAAACTGAACCGTTTTGAGCAGTATGAAAATCATGTTTCTATCAGATAAAGGTTATAGGAATTGTACTAGTTTGTCAATACGAGTGATTTGGAGCAGTGGCGGGGCTAGAGGTATTGGTCAGGGGGGCCAGAATGGTCTGTAGGGGCGCTTTCGACACTATCTAAGCGGAGCGCCACCACAGGTTGGCGCGGAGCGTACAGAATTTATTTTTGAGTAAAGATACTCCCTAGATCGCCGGAAATGACCCTTTCCGGGCCTTGCTAATTTGCAGATAAACGAAGAATAAATAGCTGTTAGAGCATTTTGTCAGAAAATTACACCAACAAAATGTGACAAATGTCAATGGTAGATGAGAGCGCAATAAAAAAAGTCAATAATCGCGAATTTAGTAAAACGTGGTAAAAAGCTGAAAAGGGCGCCAGCAGTCCATTTGAGTCCGTCAGGGGGGGGGGGCATCCGCCCCCTGACTGTATGGACGCTCCGCCACTGATTTGAGGCGTGGCATGGGAGGATAATTTGGGGTGGCATGGACATGAGGAAGTTGTCCTTCAACTATAGCTGGTCAGTTTACAAGAAGTTTATACGACAACTTACAAAACTATAAATTAGTCACTACCGATATGTTACATCTACATCGGTACTCTGCAATAGACTATATGGTGACTCCAATTCATTTTATAAGAAAAGTTCTACACCTAAGTATGGTTGATGGTCGACGTCCTTTAGGCTATGACCCTTTATTTTATAATCGAAAAGATGAGCCTTTTGGTTACGGTTGCGTTTTTATTACATAACACTTCTCAGCATTAAACTGCTTTTGCCAGGTATCTGCCCAGTCTGACAACATAGAAAGGTCTTTCTGAAGTAGAGTTGTGTCCGACGGATTGTCAATGGTTCTGTTTAATAAACTGTCATCAGCGAATAGCTTAAGATTAGCATTGATGCCTTTATTGATGCCTTTACATAAACACCGCTTAAATCATATCATTATATCATTTCTATACATGATATGAGAGGGGAACAAAAGACAATACAAAGACTAGATCTTTTCTCTATAGATCGTCACTTCCCCTTCCTCGTCCTTCATCTAGATATAAAAAAAAAATAAGAATAAGGATAATCAAACGGACTATTGTCCCAATGAATCTATTCATTTATAATTCGATAAAAAAAACGAGTCTATTGTGAGTTACGAAATACGAAACATGTATTCTATAACTGCACGATTCTGGTAGAAACGAAAATTGTGGAATTAATTATGAGTAATACCAACTATTTGGATATACCAACCATTTGAATAAAACGTACTCTAAAGTTGTAGAAAAGAATGGGTATCTTGCGTAAAATATAGTTTTCTTAAGCTTCGAAAGAAAACAACAGATAACAGGATACAGTATAATATAGAATCAAATATATTGAAATGCAGTTTCATTTCTGTACATATATATGTAGAAGAATAATATAAAAGTTTTTGTTATAAATTGCAAATTCAAATCTAATTCAAATTCAAATCTAAGAGATGCTGTAGGCAAATATACAGAAACGTGGACTCTACAGTACAGACTGTGAAATATTCCTTCAGTTGCTGGAAACAAATTAACGTTTAAAGGAGCGTTCAGGGTTGGCTTCTTCTGTGGTAATAACTAGCAATACTAAATACAAAAATGCAATACAGTGGGATACAGTTATGAGTTGTCTGAACGTCCCTTTAAGTTCATCGTTTACTAAAATCGCTGGCGGTTTTCCACAATATCGTCCTTATTCCTTTTCGTATACATTGTTTTTTTTTCATCTTTTGGGATTTTTTTTTTTATAAAAACGGATCTGGCAAGCAGCGCGGTTGATGATGTCCTCAAGGCAGTTGCACTGCAAATTTCATTGCTTTAATTTCAAACGTACAAGTCACCTTTCAAATTGAGCAAAAAAAATATTCTTCCAAACAAGTTGCAAATTTGATGAATTTGAGGAACTGAAAACTTAAGTCGATTTTCTAAATGTATCAAATATCAAGGATCGATCAACAATACTACTATAATTTAGAAGTAAGAATATCTACCGTGATGACGTCATAGACAGAAAGGAAGAGTTTAACTTTATCATGTAAAAAAAATACATTTAAACAACTTTATCCAGAGTTAGGAACACGATTTAAAGATGTGATTTTCACTTAATACTCGATAACCTTAAAAGTGTCGCAATCTCTGACACCAGAAGTTCCCTTTTAATGTTTCACTTATTTTGCAAAATTTTAAAAGTTAATACAACATATATTGAATTTGTGGGACACAAAATTTTCTCTTTAGAACTAAGACGGTTCACAACTCGCTAATTTGGGCGCAGACAAATATAATCACTACCACATTCTTGTTTAAGTTAGATTCGGTATCCAAGTTACATGTAATTATTACATGGCTGGTTCAGAATGATTCAACGTTACAAACAAACGTAACATTATTGGCTTTTAACATTTATAGGACAAAATCGGCTACACTTTCAGTGAATAATAAATCTCTCCAGAACAGTTCCCCCGTAAATCAGTTATCAGCGCTCCTGGAGGGCCTTCAACTCTATGAAACTTTGATCCCTTAAAATCCATCAACAAAACTAACGAACGATGTTAGCAATGAACCGCAATTTTCAAGTCGAAGATGAAGTGACCCATCAAACTGTGTCTCTGGATAAGATTGACCTTACACAGATGCGATATACCAAATTGAAATGACATACTACCTCCACCGTCCCCCCACCCCCCCCCCCCACCACCACCCCACATACACAGAAAAACAAAATAAAAAGCGCGAGAATGTCTAGATCCTCTTTTTGGTGACGAAGTATTGCCATAAATGTGACAGGAGTATGTTAGTTTTTGACAACCGAACCAAACAGAAAATTGAAGCATTGAATGCACATAAAAACCATTGATATATTGTATTGTAAGCTTATGATTGACACTGTCATTGGCATATTCAGGGTTTGTTCATCAAAGGGCATACTGTAGGATGGGCACCATCATATCCCTTGAGGAGCTATTCTTCGCCAAGCCCAACCATCTACAGATTCAGAGATCACACAACTGTTTACTGTCCAGTGATTGTAGGCTATTTTTCAAAATCATGTAACCGACTGGTTGCTTCACTCTTCCAACTCGAGAGATACTGTGTTGTGCCTACTGCTGGGAGTGCATGGAGAGGATGAGGGGGGGATGGGGGGGGGGAGGGGTTAGGTGATCTTTGACCCTTTCTTTGATATGGGCATATTGCTTGACACAAAGCCAAAAAACTATTATTCCAGCACCATTTATTACCAGCAACATCTGATGGTCTAAGACTCACCTAATCTTTCTTTAAAGTGATATAACAGTATATTGCTCCATGATTATTGAAACAAAATTTGAAACCGGTTAGCAAAGCTCGGACCTGGATAACTCACAGTGGGCCAAAAGAAATAGTACTACAGCGGGGCTAAACTGAAACATTAAATATTAACCCCCACACCCCCACCCTACCCATCCCAGCAACCCCATTCCGTTACTGCACTAAAACCTTTGAAAGGAATTTAACTTCAGCTGGCTACCATCCAGACTGTTGACAAGCATACACGCAGTTGTATTTATTTGCTACAAGAGTTTCAACTCCGAAACTAACTTCTTGTAACTGTGATAATAGTTTATCGGTTTTCTCAAGTTATCTTCATTCGGCAAATTATCCAGGTCACGTGATATCTGTTCTTTCCGCTTCTCGATTGGAGTACGTAGAAAGTCACATGACCGCGCATTCTGTTGACTTGGTCTATAATCATCACCATGGCTAGATACTTTAACGTCCGACTGAAAAAAATCATCATCTCGAAATCCTTTGATGGAGCCATTTCGACGCTGCCCCGTGGCTTGCCGCGAATACGGTACCCCGGACGACGTAGCCGGTTGCGATGGCAACGTGGAAGTTCGATCCATTTCAATCCAACGACCGTCTGGTCTTTCAATCGGCTCAATTCCGATCGGTGCCGACGACCGTTTCTCTACCGAATCAAATTGTGTTCGAGCTATTTGCTCACTTTCATAACCCGATTCCGGTTCGTTAAATTGATCGCATCTTTCTTCAACTATTTCGTTACCATGGTGACGTTTCCACCGTTTAACATTTACACCCCCATGTTGGAGTTGATCACTAACAATCCGTTTTCCGGAAGCGGTAACTTCAAAAGGAACATATTTCAAATTGTCTGGTCTGTGAGCTACAACTCGTGCTTGTTTCTGATCTACCGCAACATTATTTTCGTTTGAACAATTGTTTCCTACCTTCATCTTCACTTTCGCTGAAATAGAGTCTCTTCCTTCCACAGTTCTTTCCTCGGACTTCAATGACGTCATCTCCTCACTGAGCCTTTCCCTTGAGCGAATAGCTCCCTCACTACCTGCATCTTTCACTGTGATGTTTGCCTCTACACGTGACCCTTCCTCTCCGTGGCTCCTTTTTGCTCCCTCATCCCCTATCTCTGCACGGCGTAAAATGGACAGTTTCAATTTGTGATATTCTTTGCAAGCAGCCGTGAAAAGTTTACTCTTACTTAAATCCTGAATGACTTTTTGTTGCGCGGGTCCAATCTCTTCAATATCCATTAAATATTTGAGGTGATTTTCATCTGATTGGCTGAATGGACAGCCTCCAACTTCGCCTGGACCTGGAGTGTACGACTGTGACGAAAAAGAAAAGAAATGTGTCTATTGCAATCTTGAGATCTGTATTTTGCATATTTGAACTCGCTTTCATACAGTATCAATGTTACGGACAATGCTATTTGTTTAAAAAAACATGAAAAATCGGTGTTTGCTAAATTCGTAGCTTTGTTGTTCAAGTCTACCGGAAGTTAATAATCGGTTTAATTTTGAAATAACCACTTCTCCAGATGGCATAACTTAATTTATAGAGTTAAGGGACATTCTGTATTATCTGCCTCTAAGTTTCAAATTTCCAAATAAAACATTATTAATGATACAGCCCTTAGAATTTGCCTGAACATCCCTAGTTATATTGCTACCAAAAAGCTGCTGTTTGATGCAGCTAACATAACCCCTCTCTTCGACCAACTAATTGTTTCAAACCAAAAATATTTTTAAAAAACATCCTTCTCCTCGACCCCCTTATTCAAAATCTCCTTCTTTAAGTACATACTTAATGGAACCTACTCAAAACATAATTTAAAATCCTCTCTAGATGAGCTCAACTTTTTAAACTTGGAGGAGGCTTCTGCTCTAGCAGAGAGAGGGGGCACCTATTTAGGAACCCGGTGGCTAGAGGGAAACAGGGAAACAGCCCAGCCTGAGAAGGGATTTTTTTCTGTTTTTCTTAGCTTAGTTCTCCTCCCAGGTGGATGGGGTTGCCAGGTCTTGAGCAGGCTCCCTGCTTTATAAGCTTCCCCTCGTCATAGTTTATTATAGCTTCTATTCTGTGAATATTGCTTGCCTTCTTTACCGTAACCGATGTATTAAATTGACAAAAGTCTGCTCTTATTAAATTCTCTGCTTAACCTGCAGAAGCGGTGAAAGGATTCTACACGGTTGGTTAAAACCCGCATTTCGGTATCTTGTTCCTGACTGAAGATATTGTTTGCTTGAATGTAAACTATGTTTACCAGATACTCCATACCTTACCCCAGGAAGTGGATCATATGGGGAGGGGGAGGTGGGGTTGTGATGTCATCGCGGTAGACTCTCTTTAACACTTTAACTTTTCCTATCGAAAAACTATTGTTGTTGACTTTTTCTTCTAATGCGATACATTTTGGAATGTTTGCTAATTAGTTTGTCAATGTCTCTTTCCCTGAAATTCTTCTTCACCCTTTCAACCTGATTGTAAAGAATATTATTTACTCGGTACATAAATGTTTTGTCCAAGATCCAATTGCAATGATGAAAGCGATAAAGTCTCAACAAATATAAATTTATAAGACAATTCTGAAGAAAGAAAAAAACTGGCGTGTTACACAACAGCGTAATTTACAAACTTGTTTGAGAGTGGGAGAAGCGGAATGATAAGGGAATTTAAGTCATCGTGAA
This sequence comes from Apostichopus californicus, assembly GCA_020650975.1. Taxonomy (NCBI): domain Eukaryota; kingdom Metazoa; phylum Echinodermata; class Holothuroidea; order Aspidochirotida; family Stichopodidae; genus Apostichopus; species Apostichopus californicus. The sequence continues at coordinate 7,234 of JAIPMN010007398.1, forward strand.
TAATGAAGTAATTTAATGATGACTGGTGAACAGTATCTCAACTTGTGCCAAAATCTCATTTACTTTACTCATAGGAGTATTAGCTCAGTGGTTAACGCCGTTGCCTTCCAATCATAAGGTCCCCAGTTCAAGTCACTCCAAGATTAATGTATGTCGTCCAGTTACAGAGTTGTTGAAAATTGACAATACATAATCATGGACGTTAAATATAAATCTAAGAGACTGACCTCGGTCAGCTTGCGGCTTTGATAAGCCAATGATGCTTCTTCGCAAGTTCCTGCTTGCAGGAGGATCTAAAATACATACAAAAAAAAGCCATACATACTCTAGACCCACTTCCGTAACGAATCGGTTCTGTATCGATGAGTTACTGAGGTGTGGGTTGGAGATGGGAGGTGGTTGGGTGGGGTGGGGGGCTGGATTGGTTGTGAGTGAGAAAGACGATAATAGTACCTGTAAAAATTTGCAACTGTGAGCCTTATAATCTATCCTTGATCCTTCCAGTCCATACAAATGGCGAATGTTATAGGTGTATCTCTTCCTATCCTTCTGCCAGGAGCGTTCACTGTTGATTTCCTTTCCGGACTTGTCTACTTCTGGAAGGCTGTATTCGTCTTTCCAGAAAGCTAGAGCTTCGGTCATGGGAAGACCAACTTCTTTAAGGAACAGCGTGAACTGGATCTGGAAAAGAATTAAGTCAAGGTCAGTGACATTTTAAATAGTCATAGAGAAAAAAAAGTAAGTAAGCCTTGTTTAGTTTGCAATGAAGGAAGACAGGTAATGAAGAGAAAATCCATGGAATCAAAACATGTCAGGAAGAGTAGGGTGCAATGATGTCGAGAAAGGTTCAATAAGTTAGACGATGAAGATGAACGAACAGTTGTTTAGAACCACAGCCCACCTTTTAATGGTTAAGTCTTTCAGTGAAACTTGAACAATGCGACATAACGGCTTCATAACGGTTCAACAAATAGCACAGTGAGATTAACAAGAAGGCATTTGAAAACAAATGTCTCTTAAACACCAGGTTTCCAAGATAGTGTGAAAGGACAGGAAGAGAGGCGGCTGGAGGGGGAGGGGGTTGTAGAAGGAAGGGAAGGGAAGGGAGGGGGAAAAGCAGTGGTAATTGGGATAACCATTTCAATTTTTCCAATTTTCTACCAATCTAAGACTTTAAAATATTGCCATAGAAAGCACTAGCCACCAAACAAAGTGTTTTAGAAAGAATCATTCCCTATTAAGAGGAACAAAAGTGTCTTCTAAAAGCAAACAGCTATGACTGGGTGAGGACATTGATCATTCCCCCCTCCCCCACCCTTATCCTTCACTACCACATAAAGAAAGGAAGGAAAACAGGGTTAAATTTATTTTTTAAAAATTATTAAATTGACTATAAAATGTATCTTAGTTACAACAAAATAATAATAATAATAATAATAATGTTTCCAGTTTTCAATTCAACGAAACATATACAGTAGCCGGTTGGACTAGAGTTGTTAAGTCATTTTTTACAAATCTTGATATTTTCTTACCCTGGAATGGTGTCTCAGGCGATGACGTTGTAACAAAACTCTGTATGGGTAATACATGCAAGGTGGGAACAAATATGCCTCTTGCTTTATCTCATCACAGCTGATTGAGGTTTCCTTTCCTGTGAATAAAGCTGCAGTCTGAGTTTTACCGAGTAACCTGTGGCAAAATATTCTTAAGCTATGCAGAAGGTCACTCGTTCTATTTTCGTAGTACAAACTTGTAGAAGATATTGTTCCAGCTTTTTCCAATCCTTTGCACAACACAGAACGGAACAGATAGGAGAGGATGACGTGTAACTTCGAAAATGGTACGTGAGCCAGACCTTTTGTGACAAGAATTTGACGACTGGCAATCAAGCTTAAAGCCAATTGAAATGGAATTTGGAAGGTTTCCCTCGTACAATCATTCATGTATTTCTTGACAACAGTCTTCCATGAACCAACTGATGCATAAATCATCTCAAAAGTCATATACAAGTCACATAAAGCTTCATCTTTGGCACAGGATTGAAAACCGAGACAACTTGACACAAACTTATGGGTAGACTTCAGAATGTGTGTGAGCTCTGAAGTGTTCATGTTGGAAAACCGATAACAAAAGAGCTCTGTCTCGGCTCGTAAGAGAAAATCTTTCATTTCCACATCTTCACAACAGACAAGCCTGCATAAAAACAGAAAGGAGCGAATTGTAAGTAAGCAAGCTAAGTTGTAGCCATCCATCTTAGAACCTAAAACTTACCTCTAATGTGAAGAGAGGAAGGAGAGGATGGGAGACAGGGGATAAGAGGATGGTAGACAGGGGAGGAGAGGATGGTAGACAGGGGAGGAGAAGATGGGAGAAAGGGGAGGAGGCATAATTCAGTAATTCCTGGAGTTCAATGGTTTAATTAAAAAACAATCAAACATTAGAACATACTGTACCAGCCATTGCATACGGGCAATGATAAACTGTACAGCTAAGGTTAGGAGATATATTGGAGGACTGACAGGATTACATGTTCTTAATGAAGTGAATAAAACATCACAGACTTCTGAGTACTATAGACTATGAAGAAGGCATTTAACTATGACTAGAGAGTGCAAACACTGTCTCTTTATGGGTATTAAACAAATGGTTTTAAAATGCCATGTATTAATTGAGACTATGTACTCAATTGTAACCTTACCCTAAGAAAGTGCTGTTGGAAACAATTATAGCAGCAATGTGAAGTAGGCTACTGTATGTAGCCAGCAACATTAATGCGGGAGTTTAATCGCAGTACAATTACTGATCTGATACAAACACATTCTGAAATATGTATGCTTAAATTTCTGTCACTGTACAATAGTACACAAATGTCTTCACCCTGTGAACACAGGCCTAGCCTAACCTAACGCATACACAAAATCCATACAGCAGTAGTTGCGCGAAAATGACCCAAAGTCCCTAATCTATCAGATTTGCTTTCAATTTTCTTTTTTCTTTCTTCGTTTAGCTTTATAGTTCACCTGAGTAGGAAGTGCGAAGCTCTATCACGCTTCGAACCCTCAATAAGGCAATCGGAATCAAGTGTCGTTTCAAGTTTGCTGATCAAACGTTTGAAGTCTTCCGCTCCGTCACATCTCAATATTGCGAGAAGGAATATCAAACGTTTTTTTCCAAATCTTTCCAGATTGCTTAGTGATATGACTCCATCAGCCGGTTTGATGTAGAAAGCCATTTATATTCACCCCTCATGATTTTGTTCAGTGGTCAGTGTTGTCCATTTTGACTGTTTATGGTGTTTCGTGAAAGTAGACTGCTTGTAACATTAACCGACTGGAGCAGGGTGAATGCAGGTAATTAGTCCACCGACCGACCGACAGCACTTCACAAGAGTCGCGTAAGAGGAGCTTTATTCAGCGACGATCTACTGATATTCGGACAAGACGGTGGGAGTGGAGGGGCGAGAACTCCAACCGTGGCGTAGGAAACTATAAAGAGTTGATGCTAAGAAAATGGGCCGGAGTGGTGTATAGTTGCGTGTGCGTGGGGGACGGGGGTGGGGGCTGAGTGGAAATGCAAAGTACAAAATAACTCCCAAGTTTTTGTTGAGGCCGGTGATGTGAGTCTGTTTGAGAGGCTGCAATATATCACCATTTTGGAACTACATATACGCACCCGTATTAAAATTCTCAAATAGCGAGGGGATACCTCCTCCTCCCCCCTAGACATCTTTTCCGGGTCGACATATCAGTCAGTCGGAGGGGGGCAAGAAAATAATAAAGAGAAACTTAGGGTCACCAAGCGAAAGAAGTTTATATACAAGGGGTCGGTTAAGTTAACTGTACAAGCCTCTTGATATGATGTCAGAGTTCAGTATAGAATAGCTAGTAATATAAACATGACTATCGTTTGCCAGCTCAACACAGTTATTTTAAATTCCACATCTAGTTTGCCATCTGCACATCCGAAATCTTTAGCCCGGCAAGAATATTTGTCACACTGATATTAACGGGGTACACAGGTCTTTCGGGTATTGCACTTACATGATAGACACATTGAACTCAATTGTTTCCACTCCTCATTGCAGTGAGCACCAATATGTTTTCGTCAACTATTATCAGATTTTCGTTTGCAAAATTTAAAAACAAAATGAGGTAAAGTATTATTTTTTGAAGGAACACAAACAAATAAAAACATGAGTTATGATCTATATTTATTTTTTTCAACTTTGCAAGTGATCGCTTGTAACTCGATGATATTGGCGACTCTGGACGAAATATAGTAGCAGTACCCCATCATTCCTGGATAGTCATTTTAGGTATCATACCACAATTACATGCAGTAATGTAAATCCGCTCGAAAGGTTAGAGGGAAACTAAAATGACCAAGAATGACCAATGCAATGCTTGTATTGGCATAGTTCCAGTCAAGGGCGTAGGAACCGGGGGGGGGGGGCTGGGGGTGCCAGCCCCCCAGTGAAAAATATGGAGGGCGGAAGTATCATTCCGCCCCCCGCTCCGCAAGTCAGAAAACCCCTTTTTCATTTCCAAATGAGAAAAAAATCTCATTTGGAGCACCAAATTACATCTAAGGCCAGGTGAAAATGCAAAAGTATTTACAAAATGGAGTGGGTGTGCTATATTGCACCAAATTGCATCTGAGGCCACCTGGAAATGCAAAAAAAAATCCAAAGGGGAGGGGGACACTTCCTCCCCTTAGACCCCTCCCCCAGGCCGGCCATCAGTCTTCAGCCCCCCCCCCCACTCAAAAGTACCTTCCTACGCCACTGGGTTCAGTCATCAT
>JAIPMN010007399.1:5091-17184 GCA_020650975.1 Apostichopus californicus
GCCTTAGCTACGTCCCTGTGTGTGGGTGATATTGTCGGGTATGTATCGGAGCTGTGTACACTAGATCCAGCTAGCCTCTTTCTCTCCAACTGCTGCCAAAAAGGAATGGTAAAACATGGTCCAAAGTTTTTTGTAAAGTTTGTCTTGTTACCCCAGCCCTGACCCACAGCATTTGTATTGAAGCCAATAAAGTACTCATGCAGCTCCTCACACAGCCCATCTAAACCATTCATTCATGTTTCTTAACGATTTACATTGATATATAATTTGGGTACATTAGCATGCTAGTACTTAGGATAATGCAATATCTACTAATTAAAACGATAAGATACCCCTTGTTGTTCTCAAGCTTGACCAATTCCTTGCATGTTTATGTACAATTATGAACAGCAGTATGATAACTCATACAGTAGCACAAGCAATCGAAAATGTAATATGTGATACAGCTTCGAAACCAAACTGCAATTACCAAGAGATGAAGCTTGTAATTCTTAATGTGGAATATAGAATAAAAACTCCGTCCAGTAGATGAAAAAGCGAGACGTGGTAGCTGAACACAGCTGACTAATCAGATTGTCTAGAGATATTTGTAGACTATGAAGGCAAAGATATCTATTGCAGCTTACGATAAACATGCATGCTAGTACTAAGCCAAGAACCGACTATACATGGTATCTTAAAGAACCTGTAAGTCCATGGCTTGCATTTCTACAGTTGATACTTGCCCGTGTTACAACACCAAAAAAGAGGTCTGTGGTTCGAAGCTGTATGACTCTTTGGTACAACAAGCCATGTGAGATAAAAACTGGATTAAAAATTGGATGAAATTGGATACAAAAATGAGAGAGTGAAGAAGAATATGTTCCAGCTAATGCTGGATAATATGTAGGCCTACTTATTAAAGCTGGTAAAAACATTTGGTTAAATCTTGTATCAAAGGTAATGAAGTGTTATGATATTATGTCGAAGAAACATTAGCTCCCATTTGGCTAGAGTTTAATACGATGTATCCTAGCTTCCTGGTTTTACATTTTGTTTGTCACTAAAATGCTTTATCATATTTTGTTTGTCATTTCTTCAGCTGAGTGGTTTGCCCTTCGAAAAGGAACCGTTTCTTCATTGTCGAGACTAGATTGCATGAAGCAGGCGCTACAGAGGTATAGTTTCATAAATGATCCCAGCACATACAGCCTTTTTATCAATTATTTCCATCAGTGAAACAAAAATATATCTTTACTTTTTGTTGTTTGTATATAATACATCTTCTCGGTCAAAAGCTAAATCCCTATTTCGGCTACTTGTAATATGAATTTTAAGTTTTTCTTGGTATGGAGATTTATGGCCAGTTGCCAGGCTTTTTTGGTCTCAGGTAAGAAAATGCAGTCAAATTGACTTGTTCATAAGATGGGGAAATAAGGCTATGTGATAGCATTATTTCCTAAAGGCTTAACTGTTCACATTTGAGAAAGCAAAGAGCATCATGACAAAAAATCCTTACAATGCCAATATCTCTTCAACAGTATGTCCGACTTAGTTCATACTTGGTATGGTGATGTAACTACATAGTAAGTATATGCTCTTTGCAACAACAACAACTTTGACCTCATTAATATTCAGTTAGGCTTAATGGAAAATGGTCAAAAACGATATCTCATCAACCACAAGTAGAGACAATGTAATACTTGGTACTAGATAGATGCCCCAAGAGTGAAATTGGAAGAGGTCAAAGGGTGTCGAAGTCTGAAAATCTTTGAACATGATTAACTCCAAAGTTGAAGCTACAATAAATCTGTCAATTTTCCAATGGTATGATTTTCTTTTGGTGAACATAGTTTGGTCAAATTCAGTTCAGTTAAGTTTTGTGATGGAGCTCTACAAGTTTTTAACAGAACATACAGTCATCCAGGAAAGTTCAAGGAAAGTTGATATGTAGTATTGCTTTAAGCACAATCAAGTGGCCCTCATCCAGTTTCGCCCTTTGAGCATGAAGGGGTCAACAGGTTATCTGATAAGGTGGCTAAATGGGCTCAAGGGGTCAAAAGGTTATCTCAATTGGCCTGAGATTGGGAATTTGTGTTCTGATTTATACCAAATGAGGTGTAGCTTGTCAATATATTTCACAAGCTCATGTAGAGCTCTCAGTCTATACTAATCTTAAAGGGATTTGCATTAGGAATTGGAATAAAGTTCTATACTGTAAAGTCCTTACCAGTGAATTAAATTATTGATGCTTTGTGAGCATGATAACTGATTCCTGGTACCTTCCTTTATATGTTGCCGCAATAGTCAATAGATTATCTTCATTTTTGGTATGCAAAGTTCATGTATATTAACATGTACAGCCTACTACACTAAGAATATGTTAAGACATGGTAACCACTAAACGTTTTTCGTTTCCTGGTCGTCTTCGTCAGGCAAATTGAATTCCATGAGATTGAATCACCCGAGAAGAAGGCAGGACTTGTGTCCTTTGGATCGGAAATTGTTTTTATGGGCAGGGATGTTGAATTTTGGCCTGCTGCTTATGACCTGGATAAGTTACTGGCACTTGGAAAAAGTCTAGCCGAAAAAAAGACCATTAAACCACTGAATCAATATGCCGAGTAAGTTTTAACACAGTTATCAATCTATAAATATGGGAATGATAATTAAGACCACAAGCTCTTCCTCAAAGAGGCCAATTAACTGTGCAAATGTGGAGGTTGTGACAAGCACTTTTTGGAATCTGATAGAGTACCTGATCCGACTATACTAGGTATGTACAGTATTTGTCCGTAGTGCTGTGTCTCGTCGACTGATGCGAACAAACGATATTCTCCTGTATATATGAAGGAAAGTAAACTAGCACGGGCATTGCTTCTCAGTTTCTCATCTGTTGATATAAACTAATGCCAGGACTTATATTTTGCCGAGTGTGTGTAGGTGACACTCTCTTACATCTACGCCTGTCTTTCATGGCTTAATGTAGAAGGATTTTTCTGTATATTTCGTTTTGGAAACTTGATTTCTACTACACAAAACTGAAGTTATAGAAAGTTATAGGTGAATTTGTTGTGTGTTTGTCATCTTTTTTGGTTCTGTAAATGTTTACCCTGTGGTACATTGCAAACAATATTTATTCTGTATACATTTTAATGCAATTTAATGTATAAAGGAACCAGGCTCCTCTCTGCAAGGAGCATTAATTGTCTTGAATCAATGTAGGAGAAAAAAATTGGGCACGAAAGAGCTTTTCACAAAATAGGTGGCAGCAGACTACTAAGGAGGAGCCAATAAGATCTTCTATATTTATTTGTCGACCAGTGCTGAATCAATAGCAATAAATGAACGGTATCATGCTTATTTATTTATTGTTCAAAACAATTAGCATTTCTCTTGCCGATGTTTTGCTGCACCTGTTCAAAACAAAGCACTTGTATGATATAAAACTGATTGGAAGAAGACATATACTTTCTGTGTCTTGGTAAAAGCTATACATCAAAGTTACAGGATGTGCTTTTGTTTAGAAATTCTGTCCCACCCCCCTCACTCCCACCCAATTGATTACATTTAGCAAACAGCGTACTAGTTTAATGTATAGGCCTCCCATGTTTGTTTCTTTGAGAACATAAGCAGTTGTGCAGTGACCACGTAACCATTTGGTTAATAGTACAGTCCAATTCCTGATAATAAAAATATTAGTAAAAATAATCAACAGTTATTATTACGGCTCTTAAGCGACCACAAATGTGGGAGACACATGTAAGGGCGTATGGATTACAACTACAACGTATGGTGGCTTCCAATTCAACATTGAAATTTGGAATCTTTACAATTTAGAAGTCATTTCAGATGGGAAAACTGTGCATTGCTCTTGGATGAAACACCCACCTTATTATGACCCGGCCGGGTATCGAACCTGGAACCTCCCGATTGCTAAGCATCTTTGCTTCAAATGCCACCGCCTGTATCCACTCTGCCACAGCACCGGTTATATTATAAGAAGACTATTTTGAGTTCTAATAGCCTTTGGTGCAACAACAGACCTTTGACCTTTAGCAAGTATATAACTCAGAAATCTTTATGACATAAATGTGACAAAACATATGTAATAAATTTAGCACCTAATTATATAATCTTTTCTCAGAGTTCTGCACATCGGGGTGTCTAGTCTACGTTATCGTGGAGCCACAGCACTGGGACCTGCCTTGGCCCTGTCTGTGGGTTTCTTGAGCAAGGCTCCCGGCTCGGAGATAGTATTGTTTACAGATGGAGAACCTAACCATGGAATTGGAAGCTTGCCACAAGAACCTGGATTTTATGATAAGGTCAGAATCTACCGTCATATATATATATTTATTTCCAGACAGTTCTCTGTTGTTAAATTTTCCCCGGTTTATATATAGCTTATATATAGTTTATCCTATATCAGGCATGATATTTTTTTCCCGCGAATTCGCTGATTGCCGTGAATTATTTTCTACTTCCGCGATTTACACCTATGCATTTACGTAAATTTCTAACAACAGCGTAACTGTATGATTTGATCCGTCGTTCGCATGTTTTTCATTACAGAAACATTGCATATCCAACCTGCAGGGGGACAAAAACTATTAGCCTAACCCACTGTAGCAAACGCAAGTTGGAGCCTATACCGCAATTTTTCCAGTCTGGATTTTCATAGATTTCCCAACATTATTGCATTGATATTTTCTTAACTTTCCCATGATTTTCAAATAGTTTAAGATCATTAGAGTAGGAACAACTGGGGAGAAGTGTAGTGCTGTAGCTGCTGAACATTATACCACATTAATACTGACCATTGTGTAATTTTATGAACAGTGACTTTTAATTATTTAAGGCAGGCCCGTGGACCCCACTCGTAACTGTGTCGCACTGCTCGCTCTGACTGACGCCTTGGGCGTTAGTATAATAACACCCACAAAGTTTAGTGATTTTGTTTTACCCCAGGCTCATCCCTGCTATGTGTGTTCCAAAGATCATGGGGGGGGGGAGCCATATATCTAAGTTATCATGGTGTCTCATGGTGTCCCTCTTTGACAGATTGGAAAGATCGCTCAGAAGCAACAAACCACGATATCCGTGATCGGTATCCAGACTGGTCAAGAGTACGAGCTTGAGACTATCAGTAAGGCTGCAGCCATCACTGGTGGGACTATTAACCTTCTCAGTCCTCACGAACTCAGCCATAAGATGAGGGAACTCATGCAGGACGTAATTATCGCTACAGGTGTCGAAATCACAGCGATACTTCACCATAACTTCTGTTTTGTCAGTGAAAAGGTAAAATCCTGCCCCCCCCCCCACCCCACCGTGAACTATTCATCAAACATTTCTATTTTTACTCGGGAGTGGGGTTGAGGAATGATTTTTGCAGGTTGTAACAATGTAGGATATTCTTCTTATAAAAACTTTCTACATCAACATTGTTCTGTGTTTGGTGAATTTTGGCAATTTGTTGTTACTAACTACAAAGATGGAAGCGTGCAGTATGTCACAATAATGTCAGCAAATATTGTCTGGCTATATACACCATGATCATCGCCTAGTACATGTAATATTATAAAACTAACTCATGCATACAGAAAAGATTGTCTCAAGTTTTATATGCATTGTGTGGGATAGTTTTGACTCTTACAGCCTGCATGGAAGGAAACCAAGGCTAAAATATGAGCCACTGAGAACCCGATTTAATATGGTTCAGAGACAATCACAATTTTATTTCCTTAGTAAATTTTTCGTCTTTTTGGTTACTTTTCGTAGGCACGCAAATAACCTATGCAGTCAGGTTAGCATTCGTATGTGTGTGTGTGTATGCGACACCCTAGCTTGTAAATACGATATCTCAAGATAGGTAACATCTGCAGTGCTCATATTTGGCATGTCGCTTACCCATAATGAGTACAAGAAACCTATTGTTTTCGGTGGAGGTCAAAGTTTATTTGGGTTCAGCAGAGGGCAGAAAGTGAAAATTTCAAAAATGCTGTATCTCCAGATCCTGAACATCAGAGAAGCACATGTATGCATGGTAGAATAGTGTAAAGTTTTAACACAATTTGGTGAAGGTCAGAGTTCATCTAATGTCACTATGGGTCAAAACTTCAAATCCTTGTAAATACAATACCTCCAGATAGGGAACGTTATTGGCTCACATATTAGCATGTGGCTTCCCTATCATGAGTACAAGAATCTCTTCGTGTTGGGGGAGGTCAAAGGTCATTTGGGGTAAGCAGAGGGCAAAATGTGAAAATCTACAAAAACTCTCCAGAAGCTGAAAAGCAAAAGGAGTTCATATATGCATGGTAGGATATCCTTATGTAGTGTAAAGTTCTTTCCTGGGAGTTTATGCTCTACTGAACTAAACGACCCATTATGGATGAGTTGAGCACTGTCATAATATTGCTTGTATCAGCTTGTCACCTCTTGACCTTCATAAGTGGTTAATTGCCATCTCTGCCTTCCCTGTTTGTCTTTTTTGTTTTCCCTTGTTGCAGTTTTGTTATTGTTTCAGAAACACTGCTTTTCTTTGGGGGCTCCCATGCTAAACTTATACTTGCTTAGAGCAGGGAGTTGTTGCAACCAAGAAAAGTGTGGGTTGCAATCAGCCAGAAAAGCAGTCATAATTTCATAATTTCCCTGTAGCAATTAAGCCAGTGTAAGCGTGCCAACTACTCTTGTGCTGCATATGTACTGTATTAGAAGGCAAGTAATCACTGGGAGGGATTTCCCTCTGGTTTTATTTTCAGTTCTTCTCATAGGGTCCTATATACAAAGGGAATCCGATTTATATATTCTTTTATTTGGTCACTCTGACATTTGCAATCAGCTTCGCAGACAAGCTAAGCTCTGTCCAACATGGCATCCCGTAAGACAGTGTTTCCTATTGTCCTTTGGAGTCATGCTAATAGTGACATCTACTTCAAAGTTTATGCGGAGGAGTTTTTCCAGGTTTATAAATATTATACAAAGTTGGGGTTTGCTACTGAAACTTGTAGCATATATCCCTACTTGAATTATAGCTCAAGTTTGTCAGAATTTCTGCTGAATCTGAAAATGAGTACAGTTCAGGCCAGCTAGGTGCCCAAATGACTGTTTGGAAGCTTACTGCTTTTCATATTGGCATGAAACTGACATGTACACCTAACATTTTATGAATCTTTGTATATAATTGTTTTGTTCTTTACACAGACCGAGTTCGACAAGAAAAGTATAGCTAAATGCAGTTTGGGGAACGTACACAAAACCACAGAACTGACCTTCAGATTCCAGAAGAAAGAAAAATTCAAAAATGCTGAAGTTTCTGGTTTGCCTTTCCAGGTGAGCCAAGTTTTCCTTCTTTAGAAATTTCATAGGTTGTATGAGCTTTTATGTTTTTTCAAAACAAATTTCTAGACAACTTTGACTTATGTTTTTTAGGGGGTGGGGGAGGGGGGGGGTGTATATTGCTAATTAGATGACATATTGGCATTTTGTTCCCTGCTATTGCTGTTGAAGGAATCTGAATAATCATCGGAAACAGGAGATCGTGTTCTTGTCGCTAGAAGAGATGACAAAGTAAGGAACAGGAGCTAAATAGTATTTACTTTCATGAGCCTATAGCTGCCATTCTGAAAGTGGTATTTGAAGTCACAAAAAGCAACCATTTTGAAAATAAAGAAGATAAAAAAAAATCACAATAGTCTAGGACATTACTAAGATGGTTCTCTTCCCTCCTTTTTCATCAAACTAAAAGTGTTTTTTACAAATCAGCTAGTATTATTGAAGTTTAATTGTTAAGCAAATGGATTGAATTAATATTCAATACCTGCTAAATAAAACAAGGTACTTTATGGTGTCATTGATTGGCTGTTTGTTATCAATATGAACAGTGAAAATTATGACAAAAATTCAATATTCATAAATAAAATCAAAATGCAATTAGGTATGCTTTGAGAGCGCCAAGAAAAACCCGTTGTTGCCTTCGTTTGTAGATTCAAGTTCGTTACACCACCAAAGATGGGAGAACATTTCTTCGGATTTTGACAGAGAAACGTGAGACAACATCAGACAGAAATCAAATGGAAACGGTTAGATACTTTTCCTTTTTGGTTTCGATGATAATCGTAACCTATGCATTCATGAAGGCGGAGAGTGTGTGTGCGTGTGTGTGTGCGTTTGTTTTGCTATCTGACCGAGGACTTGAACAAAAGAATTCCAGGTCCTCGGTTGTGATTTCTAAAGAATCACCACGTCCTCGGAAGAATTCTATTGTATGGGGTATTGTTAAGGTTAGGGTACGTGGATTTGTGTGCGTGTGCGTGTGTGTGTGACGCCTCGCTTGTAAACAACTCAAGAAGGGAAGGTTGGCCGAATCTCATATTTAGTATGTTGTTGGTACACGTTCAGTACAAGATTTCAGTGAGGCCAAAGGTCAGTTGGAGTCACCAGACGCCAAATTGTTGAAACATTGTTTTATAAGCTACCGTATCTCCCACATACCAGCCTATCAGATAACATGTGCGTTACGCCTCATACGAATAGGAGGCTGTTGGCAATTGGAAATGAGCTTATGGGCATCCGTAGAATCTAAAACTGAAAATACGAACATATTTGCATTGGGCTCAACGTGCCGATCAGAGGCATTATTTTGCGTGCAGAAAGGTGTACTTTGTAGTACATCAGTTGAATTTCAGTTCTATTGGACGTTTTCCGTCGTATTTATTTCAGGTTGGATGTACAAAAACTACGTAGTTTCGTTGTGACCAGGCAGCGTTTATGAAACTTTGTCAGTTCGTCTAGTTAGATTTATTACTATGACCAATCTCACTGCGAAATAATTGTGTAAAGCGGTCTTAGTTTGGCAGTGAGTTGACGAGCTTATGTCTGCATCGGCTGTTGGTCTCAATTTGTGTAGTCTCTTCCACCAGTTTCAGCATAGCTAGGCCTTAAAAGTAACGTTCGACTTTCGTCACGTTTATGATTATGGGACAACTTGAACAAACCTGGCTAGGCCTGTGAGCAATTTTATGTTGTCTAGGTCAGCAACGGTTGGGTAGAATAGGGTTCGTTAACACAACAACGTGAAGAATGCCAGTCAGAATACCAATACACTTAACCTCCTTAATTAGTTCTTAAGGCATTCAATACGAAATTACGTAGCACCATGTATCTGCCTAAATGCCTAACCTTTGTTCATAGAAGGTATTGATGTTGCAGATCTGTACTTTGGAGACTTGAACAACAATCAAAGGCCTACTGGCGAGTGAAATTTGGCGAGTAGATTTTTAGCCACGGTCGCCAAATAGCGAGTAGTTTTCAAAATATTTGTCGAGGCCTGAAAACCTTCAAAACATGATTTCTCATGGTAGAAATCATGGATACTTTTCATACATGGTATATGGATTTGCCATATTGAGTACAAGAATCCTATTACTTGTGAGGTCAAATCTCGTATAGGTCACCAGAGGTCAAACTCTGAAATACCTTTTACATGATATCTAACGATGTAATCGTGGATACTTCTAATACTTGGTGTTTGGATTCATAACATTGAGTAAAAAACCCCTATTGTTTTTGGTGGAGGTGTGTATAGCCACATACAGTAGACTGAGCTGTGTTTATCACGCCATAGTGGTATTGTAACAGCTAGTTTTGGTTATACTAACAAGCAGACGTCTAGTGCATTGACGTCATCGATACCTCAATACATTTTGCATTCTGGTTTTTAATAATGTCAAGAAAGTTGTTGCTGAAACAGAACTTAAAACCGATGGCTGTGGTAGAAAATAGAACTATGAGATGGCAATCTCCAGTCTATGCTCTGTGCACCAGGATATTCTATGGGGCGTTGCCTGTGTACCAGGATATTTTATGGGGCATTGCCTTTGCACCAGGATATTCTATGGTGCGTTGCCTGTGCACCCGGATTTTTGCGAAAATAAGGGGAAAATCATTTTATCATGACGACGATAAATTAAAAAAAAGTGAGAATGAAGCCTTTCATAGTTTGAACCCTCTCTCTAACAGAACTTGAATATTCCGGTAGTTGGTGCCATGGCGATGAAGGAATCTGCTGCCCAAGCTCAAGCCGGAGATGTCCTGGGAGCAAGATTAAATCTGTAAGTACTTTCTCTTTCCAAACTGCTCTTCAGGTTAAGGTTTTCTTAAGCCATCCAGATTTATTTACTTATTTGATCTAGTAATATGACTAATATTCTTTGCTTTTACTAATTAACACAACATTTTTCACTAAGTAATAAAACATTATTGCCCCGTAGACATCACATGATTCTCATCTAGCTTGGCAGGAAAATTCACGGTTCGTCGTTCGGTGAAATGGTACACGGGGAAGTACAAATTAGGTTGCCGTATTGTTAGAGTGTTAGATCAACTTATTATTTTATTTTCAGCTTGTAAATATCAGTAAATATTTCCTGTTTTTTGTGTATGATCCTGCATTTGTTGTTTTCTGGTAGAAGTCAATTAACCGGATGAAATGAATGGGGACCTGTGAGGTAACTTGTTAATATAGTTGCGTACACCAGGTGTGTGGTTGCACCCTACGGGAAGTCCCCCAGGGGACACGTAGATGTGGTGCACTGGAGAAGTGAATGAAAGATAAGGAACTAAAACGATTACTCAATTTCTCAACATTTAATTCCCACGATGCTAAAGCTAAGTAAAGTAAGAGCATTTTAAGGGCTGCATGTTGATATAAAGCATACCTGCACCTCAATCACAATAACATTGCCTTGATATCCTTTCAAAAATTGCCTCGGTGACCTTTTGAAAGCTGTGTTTGCGTCCCTACCCCTACCACATGCTGTAATACCCTTAAGACTCAGTAGTTGCAAAGGACAACAACAACCATGTCCCTCGTTGTAGACTCCATGGTATGTGTCTCCTTCAGTGACGGAACTCCAGTGAAATCAGCGCCAGAAATTGAAAAACCAATAATTGGCTGATAAAAATCTACATGTACGGCTCTACGAACAATCTCGTCGTTTGTCCCTGTTTTCTGTCAATTCTGAACAATGTCACGTTTTTCTCACTCAGTAAAAGAAAGGCTAGCTCGGTTCTCTTTCAAATTTATGAATATTTTCTTCGTCATCTGATCTCCAGCAGTGATGCTTTAATACTTGGCTCTACAAGAGAGGGATCGCAGCATATTATATTTCCCTTTACCTTAAGTTACTGAAACTATACACAGGATTTCAAATTCCATCTCCTTTCAAATCTTTTACAGGCAACGTCACTATCTCATGACCTATTCTAGTGCAAACCAGGATGTCAACAACGGAAATGAATTTTTGGCCTTGGAAAAAAATTTCATTGAGTTTGAAGATATTTTAACAGTAAGAATTAATACAGTCACCTTTCCAAAACACATTTCACCAGATATGGCTAAATATATGTGAAATATGCAAGATAAAATGAAGATTTCTCTTAATTGTCATTCAATACTGTTTGTTTGTACTTATTCAATAGAAAAGCCTCATCAGGGATAACAAGTAACGGCTTCAGCCCCAATTCTAATATTCAAAGTGGGGCAATAGGCAAGCGGGTCCACTCAAGCTAGGTACCACAAACTGTGGCAGGTCAAATCTACTTGCACGCACGTTTCATATTTTTAATACAAGACATCAGTTTGTATTTAGGAAGCACTGATTGGGAGCTAGTTTCAAAAGAGTCTCAGTTCAATAAAGTAGTTTTCCGAGTGACTTAGTAGAATGTTTCCTGTGCAAATCAACGAAAGACTTCCTTGGACATTTCTTACAGTAAACTTGAATAAAAGAGACATCAAAAAGCATTATTCCTAAATAAGCATAATACAGATACAAATAATTTTGTACATTTCTTTGTAATTTTTTTTGTTGCCACCTCTGTTCTTCTTCTTTATCTTCATAAAGGCACCTGAAGGAACGATGGAACGATCGGCCAATCTGCACCAGGTTAGCCAAGAAGGGACGGCCATGAAGATGAAAGGTAGATTAGGAAAGAGGAATCAGTTGCTCTCAAATGTTAAACAGACATCGTCACTTCATCAAGAGAAATTCTACAAATATTAAGTGAACTTATACAATATGAATGGCAAAGACCTTGCATGGTTTCTTT
>JAIPMN010007400.1:9429-23856 GCA_020650975.1 Apostichopus californicus
CCCCCCCCCCCCCCCCCGATGAATATATTATAAAGCACTATCAGTAGCTTGATAACAAAGGGTATGCTTGTGAATCGAAGAGAAACCATACATCATGGGCTGTACAAAGGTATCAAATTTAAAGCTAACGAACGGACATTTTAAGAAAAAATGTGCGGGAGTGTTTTGAGTGTGAATTAAACATCGACCACAACAAATGATCAATTTAAAGTAATGATGTATTTAAAAATAAAACACAGAAAGGGAGTAAAATGGAGAAAGAAGTTGATTCAAATGCACAAGAAATGACATTTGGTAACATTTCTTTGTTATTTTGGAAGCTCTATAAAAGCTTGAGATTAAAGCCAAATCTTGTTCCACTCTCCAAGCTTAAATATATTTATGAATGATAACCTGTTTATAGAGAAAATGTTTCTCTCATTTCCCTCTTAGTTTTGACATCTAAATTTGAAGACACTTTAACCAAACAATTTGAGTGAAAAAAAACTGCTTATTGATCGTAATTGTACCCAAGTATACTGTTGAATAATTGCCAATTGCTATAATTCTCCAGGCTATGGGATTCTTTGCATCCCAAGAAAATAAGAAGTTTTCAAATCTTTATCTCCTGACCACTTATCTTTCATCTGATTCAGAGATATGAATGCATGTGATTGGTCAGTGCTACCAACCAGACTATTTTCAAAGTATCTTATCCAATACCTCTGATAGTGGTTATAATGCCTCTAGAAATCGACAAACTTGATGGATATAACAGAAGTGACACATCCTTCCATTTAAGTTACCTCAGTGATTATAAATTCTGTTTCTAAGTCTCATTTGCTCGGCATTTTTATTCTACAATTTGATCCCAATGGTCAGGTTGACACCTATGCCTTTCAAAACCCAACTCATCAAAACAGGTAGCAAATAATTTATGACATTGCTCCAGATTTTCTAATCCACAGTGTAATCCTGAAAAAAAAGGTTACAAGACACTGTGATAGTTAAGTGAGGGAGCTCTTTCAGAATAAGTACACAAAACACAGACAGAGAAACTGTCATAGATGGATGGCAGCATTTCAAAATTTGATCAGATAGTATCATGGACATGTCTCAGAGATGATAAGAGTTGTTTAACGCTGCCCTCTTCTAATCTGTAGACACTGTGTGCACAGTAAATGTACACATGTAACAACTGTTAAGAGAATGGTTAACATGCCACGGTGTTCTGTTGTTTATTAATACCTTGTTAGGTCACACTTTGTTGAAGCGTATCATTATTGTCATTATTAATGACTTGTTACAAAGTTGAATTTACTATCAATAATTGGTAACATGTACTCCAGCATTGGACGAAGTTAAGTCCACCAAAATAATTCCACCAAGTATTGACATTTTGCATTAACTTCAAAGTTTCACACACTTATGATAATGTATATTGCTTGATATAGATTCAGCTCTATATAGCAGCTGTTGCAAACTTTTCCTTTTAACAGGATGCCTTAAAACAAGTGTCCAAGTGAGGGAGGTCAAATGATTTTGAAGATTAGCAGTGAAAATGCTTATACTGTTTTTCAAGTACTACTTGTAGTATGAGTGACCATTCTTTTCACTTCAACATGGTGGCCAGATTTGTAGTAAGTCTGTAGTCCATATTAGCATATTTAATGGCACTTACACTCACAGATTTGTACTTGTACTCATAATCATGATGTTTTTGAAATCTAGTATTGCTTCTAGTGTAAGATGAAGTAACTGTATTATAGCTTGGAGCTTTGTACTCAAAGGAGTACTCACACCAAGGTAAAATGGTAACTCATACTTATACTAAGGTACTCATACTTCAAGAGTACTCACACCAACGTAAATGGTACCAATACTTCAAAAGTACTACCATGGTAAATGGTACTCATACTAATACTAAGGTAACCATACTCCAAGAGTATTTACCAAGGGAAAATGGTACCTCATACTAATACTAAGGTAGTTATACTTCAAGAGTACTCATACCTGGGTAAATGGTACTCATACTAATACTAAGGTACTCATACTTCGAGTGCTCATACCAAGGGAGATTGGCACCTGTACTTCAAGAGTACTCATACCAAGGTAAATGGTACTACTACTAAGGTACTCATACTTCAAGTCTGATGGTAAATGGCAGTACTAGTGACATATAATACCACATATTCTTTCAAAATATATAGTAAAACTTGAAAACCCATGAAGCAATATTGAAATATTCCTTTGAAGAAATAAGCCCTTTGCATACAATTTAATTAAGAATGGATCTTGCAACTGGTCACAATCCAATTTATTCAAACGATGAAACTCAAGCGAAATAGAAGGGGGGGGGGGATATCCATATTATGGTTGATTTATATACAGGCACACTTAGGTCATACCTTATATATATGTTTGTAGCCTAGATACTTTTTAATGAAGAAATTCCATTTCAACCAGAATTACAAAGAAATGAAATGGACTTTTCTACGATGACACTCATAAATCAATATGAAAGTTCTACATTTATCATTATTTTTTTCCACTCAAAAATATATATACATATCATCAGAAAGCCAGATTTTATCATTTTTTGCAATTCTGTTTTTTTTCTCTTTCTTTACAAAATGGATTATCTTGTGAGGTGACCTACAGTCATTGCTACAAATTAGAAGGGGCGGGGGGGGGCAGGGGGTGGGGGTGGGAGGAAGGGGTCATTTTAAACTATTTGTACCCGCACCTTTATCCTTTCCAGATATGCTTTATATAACGGTTCGCTTAATTTTATAGCAAAAAAAAGATGGCAGAAAATTTCTTTCGGGGATGTGAATGAATTACAAACTCTCTGTATTAAAGAGACGTGCAACTTACCGTCTATCGTGATCATGAAATCATAATCAATGATAGCTTGCATTCCAGCAAACCTTAACATGATGAGGATGGAGGTCAATATCTGGATCACAGCAGACAAATAGGCCCAGCATCATGAAAAACAACAACTATCCTGCCACAGATATCAAGTTCCTTCTTGCTTTTATTTTCTTGTCTTGATTTTATGTGAAGCAATTCCAAAAAGTTATTTACTGCCCAATCTCTTTCCTAAAGAGAAATCCAATCACTTCTCTCAGTAGCCAATTCTCAACTTCATTGTTTTTTCTTTAATACTTTCTGGTACGGGTTGAAGGTGTTGATAGTTTTCAAGCCGAACCACAAAGTATTGAAAGTGGAAAAACTGTATACAAGTCAGTGTTTGTTTGTTAAGTTTTAATTTCCCTCACGTTTTTTTGTTTTCTATACAGTTCGTACGATTCCTTGCTTTTTCCTCAACAATGTCCTCCGTGCATGGCCACAGGCAAGAAAACGTTCCTGCCGAAATTATCCCTCTTCCTCGAAGAATATTTTCATTCACATCGCTATATTTAGAAAGAGAAGCATGATCTTGAAAAAATTATCTATGCAAAATTTAGAGGTCCTTCCAAAGAACGTGTCACATTCTTTGTCCTAGCCATCTTCATTGTGGCACAAAAACATTTTCTCTGTGATACAGGAGAAGCAACTCGGAATGACTTAAGGAACGACCGACCGGATCACCACAAACCTTTTGGTCGTACAAAACCAACTGAAGGACTCCTTGAGGGGTACCCTCTTTAGCATACAGAAAAAGGACAATCAAATCACCAAAATATGGCACAACAGCTGCACTACGAACGACAAATAGAAGTGTTCTTTTTAGAAGTATACAAAACAACCATTACCACGGGGTTCCACCTAATAATTCGGCCGGTAAGAAAATGTAGAGCTCTTGATTACGTCAATGGTGCGATGTCTTACTATCGCACAAGACACTCAAAAGGAAGAAAGTGTTAACCAGAAAGGACGGATTTTGATGGCAGACTTCGATCTCGATTGAACATCCGAACAACATTCCATGCTCTCAATGTCAATCGAGTTAAAACGAAACACCTGCAGGTATTCTCAGCATTAATGCTGCAGGGTTCGATATATATGTACGCGTAATAGACACCGATGGTGCGACGTCCCAATGTTTACAACGAGCCACAAGACGACCGTGCTGAGCAGGTTAAATGTTAATTGTCTCTCGAAAAGAGAGAATCACTAGTACCCAGCTGACGCAACTAATTATGAAGAGTCAAGATAAATATTAATCATCTCTCATTCAGAGAACTCACATATATGTACCGTACTATATACTGTAACACAACTATCCACAGAAAGTGGACGTACAATCTTGTACATAATCGGCACGAGATATCTCACACTGTCCTTGGAGAAGATATATCCATCATAAATAATGTGAAGATGTGGTGGGGGGGGGGGTTTCCCCCTTACACAATTTACAACATTTGCAATTTTTACAAGAAAATAAAACCAATTTAGCAGAGTAACCAAATTAGATTTAACAATCGCTTAGTCCCGGAAGGGGCAAGTAGTGAATGGTTGTTGTAGCTCCGTAAAGATTCCAAAATTAAACTTCAGCACAATTATTATCCTGATCTTGTTACAAATGCTTTAAAAACAATAGTATGAAATCCAGCAGAGCAAAAATTCCTCTACTTAATATACACTAACCAGAAACAGACTCAACAGTTTTATCCACAACCAGAAAATACATTGAGTAGAACTTACTAAACAAATAGCAAAATATCCAGAACAAACAGCCTTCCTCCAAAACAATCTGTGTCAAATTTGCCACCGAGGAAACCGAGTCGATGGCAAATAGGTGAATCGAACAAAAGTTGAGTAGCAGGAGTTTTTCACTTGTTACAGAACGTCAGAAAAATATTATGAACTGAAGACAGGAGAAGACAATACATTCTCCTTGAGTCGAAGAAGAGGATCGACTACGAGTGCCGTGTGGAACGAAGAAGAATTTACCTTGTGAACCTCCTCCTGCACAAGTGCACCTTCCCGACGAGAGCAGCAGCCATGTCGAGAGAGAGAGAGAACAACAACTTCGAAAAAAAGCAGATAAAATGGCGAGGCAGAGGGGAAAAAATTGAACAGAAAGAATAAATAGCAAGAAGGAAAGTGGGTTTCTGAGTGATGGCTATTGGCAATTTGTGAATCTACGAACGAGATGTGGTCTCGGAAGCCTCACCGAACGAATAAATGTCCTTGGAGATTGATTTTTGAAGTTCTGACCAAGATACAGACAGAATCACTCCGACCAAAAGATTGCCCCGAGTAACGTTTTCTCGAGACGTTACCCGTGCACGGCCGGTCTGCTTAAAACCTCCTCAATCAGCTTCAAAGCAATACGGATAGCTCACTGTGGCAACAACAAAAAAACAACTCCTTGATTTTCGATTCATCCGAGTAAAAAATAATTAAATGCCAAACTAATTTGGGGATAGAGACGACACCGATTATGTAAAGTGAAGCCAAAATTGTTCGTGATATGGCAAAAATTACACCCCAAAGGGGGAGACTGTGGAATAGATCAAAATCTGAGACGTGCACTGCATAAATCCGTGTGAGAAAAAAAACCTTGCGAAGACGTACGATTAATCTCGAGACCAGAATGAGTATAAAATGCCGACGACGAGACTCAAAGCAAATCCAACGAACCCCGACTACCGGAAGAATCGAGACATTATCAAAATGAGAATAACCTTGGAGTTCTTACCTGACCTACAAATACGCTCCTGGCTTTATACTGCAAATAGCTGTTGTAGGTATACCATCCCAACAAAACGGATCATTTAAATCACGAAATAATCACATCATCCACCAACTCCCCTGCACACTCGACTCTACTTTCAAATTGAGATTAAAAATGGAGACTTTTTACAACAAACATGTGTGCTCACCCTAATCAAATCTTTCCCGATGGCAGTCTCTGTGTATAAATATATATCCTTGCAAGAAAGGCAACATAGCACGTATTGGACACTCGCAACCAAAACACGGATCATTTGATTTACAAAAGAGCTTCTTGAATCTATGCCATCAATTAAATTAAAAGCTTGATTCCTTGGTCATCTTCAAAGTTCAATGAGATATCGTCAGGATAGTCAAGGCCTTGCTTTCCACCGATTGCAATGGGAAAAAAACAAGCTGTGTTGTTTAATGTTAACACATGCGTGCGCCTACGGAGGATATTTCAGCGACGGTCTGTATACATACGGTAGCTAGCTACATGATCATAAAAAGATTCCTTACTGAATTCAGGCACTCGTTTTGTATCCGTATTCTCAGCTACGAGATCACAAAAGACAAAATTTTTAAGTGAACACATCCCTATTTTACACAATCCATTCTATAAAATTATTAAAGTCAATTTATTAACAATAGTCCGCAACGTAATCAAATATATATCTATATCGGTAACATTTTTTTCTTTTCCTTTTTTCTTTCACGTGTGTGAAAAATGAAACGGAAACATATGGCTAATAATACTCTATTTTTTCTCCCCAAACTATAAGCTTTATATAACTATAGCTTTGTAATATTAAGGCAACGTGTTGAGGTGAAACGTCGACATAATTAGGGCAATTAATTTACGGGGTCTTGCAGCTTAGCAGCAGGCATGATTCGTAATATACAGTTTTACCATGGAAACAGCAATTATTAACATCATTCATGGAGATTTAAACCCTTTTTGGTTGCACCATGGGAATTCTAATATCCTACTTCATGGAGAAGACTCATACGATTAATTCAGTTATGATCTACTACAAATGGCTGATATGAAACTTGACTTGTGATGATAAAATGTATCTCAAAGAATAACTAGAAAACGGAATGATTTCACTACCATTTCATTCCTGTATTTAAGAGACGGAAGAATGAAAGACAGTTAATATGCAAAGTATCAGAGCTGCTCTGACATACAACTATGAATAATTTAAAAGAACAACTTAAAAGGACAAATTACAAATCACAGATAGAAAGAGAATAGCTACGACTAAAGATATTTACTACCATTTGGTTTCCCGTTATGAAGAAACAGCCAAATATATCAAATATATCACACAACAAGCTGTATGAGCAAACTGGATGGACCCAAAAAAATAACCGAATAGGGAAGAGAACTAGAACGGAGTTTTGAAACAAACTTGTCACTTTTGACCTTCTAACTTGGGTCATTTTTTGTCATACAGTACCCTATCATTCCCATATTTTCTTATCGCAATGCCCTGCCTACCTATACTTAGATGGGATTACAGTTTTAGACAATAACCTATTAATTAACCTCCCAAAACATTTGATGCCGTTCTTCTTTAAAGAAAACTTTGTATTAACTTTGTTGATATCATATGTAGCAAATTCTGCTATGTAGTAGCCATGATCAGAGCAAACATTTTCAACCATGCAACGTGTGACGTTTGTTATAAGCCAAGCTATTTTTCCCCCCCCCACTAATGTCTATTATCTACATTCTAAAGTAAGGGAAGTACTAATTTCTCTTTCACCAACTCTCAGACATAAAAATTTACATCAAGTTATGTCAAAAAAAAAATTTCTCCAAAACTGCTGAAAATTTGAATGCCATTTACGTCCATTAACGGCCCAGCAATCTCTTTGTCGTTCTCCATGCGATAGTGAATGACAGTAGGCAAGTCTCAACCATCGTTATAAACTCTGATAGGAATTTATTGGTTTCATCAATTTGATTTGAATGTCTCATTACTTAATAGAAGCTAATGGATGTTTGAAACATCAATATCTGTAGAGTACAATCGACTATGATCTGAACATTCAAGAAAATGACTTCATCTTGGCAAAAACTCAAAGCTGCAAGTCATCTAAGCTAATTGACACTCCAAAGATTTCAAATGGCATAGAATAATTTAAACAAAATTAATATATGTGTGTGTGTATACCTCTATATAAATATATCATTGAAATTGTAGTGAGTTGGAAAATCCAGAACAGTGAAAAAACTTCCAGCCTCCACCAGGATTTGAGCCCGGGCCTTCCCCTTTATATGCCCACACCCTAACCACCAGGCTATGGACACTGACTTGTCTGTCTAGAGGTTAGAAACCAGTACGTCAGGTCGTCAATCCACTGTAAGCTTTGCCACCTGTATATATACATATCAATTTTGTTTGTTTTAATATTCTTTCTTCGCTTGTCTAATATCTTGTGATAAGAAAATTATGTTTTTGTTTATAGAGCATTTTCATGGATTGATCGTTAACAAACGAGACCACTGTTTCAATATTAATTCTCTCAGGATAGTTAAAAAAACAAAAATTCTTCATTAAGAACATATATACACAATTATAACAAGTTGCCGTCAAATCTTTAGATATTTTATGATCCTTCCTCTGTACAGAAATTGAGCTACTTTTATTCGTCTCTAAAACTGACAGTTGAGTAGATGGTAAAGCCTAGGCTAGATCTCCATTCCACCAAAAGCCTTCATAATGTAATAAACGAGAGATACAAGAGATGGTGGTGATTGGGGTGGTGGCTGCAGTAGGGCAGGGACTCCCCTGTTGAATATTTTTTAAGTCAAGCTCCTTGCTCGAGTGATGCAAGACACGACTACATGCAACAACCGTTCCCTACATTCCAAATCATGTTTCATACCATGGAAGCAGCACCGATGCACACACACCTGTGAATAGTTCAAAATTGGTTCCTCTGACAATTCTATGCTTTGTTCGATGAAATCTCTATTCAACACACCATTGTTTTTGTCGACTTTTCAAATTAATAAAAAAAATCCCTCACATGCGAATCAAGTTTCACTATCCATTTCCGTTCTCAAATTTCATTCTCAAACTAAACAAGCAGTATAGAAAGGTATCCATAAAATTTGACCCCAATAAAAACAAGATTTGAATAAACACAATCCTGTTGCACTGCTGTTAATTTATGCTGGTAGTTGATTTTCATACATGTATGCAGATGAGATTAACTTTATACAACAACTTCATGCGTGGGACCTCAGTATGAAACAGAACAAAGTATATAGCTTGATGGTATCATACCTCAGGGAATGCTACCACCCTACCATTCATGTAACCATGGAAACTTGTGAACACAAAACATGTTATGAATACCACACAAATCTTACTTCAAAACTATGTTAAGTGTACTTTCAAGTTTATTTCCATTATCTTTCTTTATTTTTTAATTTTTGTGCAAATAATAACATATATGGCTAGTGTTGTGTCAGACAAAGAGAACAAACGTGACTCTTAAGCATTGTAATTTTGTATGTTACAGCCAGTTGCCCTCTTTACTATTAACCTATACCAACCCCCCCCCCCTCTCTACCCTGCCCCCCTCCTCTTTCCCTCCCTCTGTAAGTACAAAAATAACGGATTTCACAGAAGTAATCACAGATCCATTCTCAAATATATTTCTCCTCAGACTATTTTTAATTCATGGCAATTGATACGGGCTGTCGTAATCCCACCAGCAGCATTTATCATTAGCCTAGTCTTCCTTCCTTCCTCACCTAAGAAGCGAAGACAGAGCTTGAAGCTATCAAATATCTATTTTTCATCAAACTCCAAGACCTAAACAGCAGATAGAAACCAAATCAAAGCTCTCTTGGTGGAAACTCTTACTCAATGTACTTAATAAACGACTGATCAATTTGAGTTTTAGGTCGATAATATGGCCCCCGGCCAGCCTAAATTACCCCAACCAAAAATGGAAGACCAATCTACGTATTAGCTAGATCTATAATGAAAACCTTTGTGTGGGTAAATCGCCTCTTGGAGGTAAACTTAAGAGCAAGTCCGAAAAAACATCTCCCAGGACTGAGGATGCGTGCTATAATAATTCAGGATAACATAACATTAATGTAGGCAAATGAATGTACAGTGTGCATATATAGGTCCAATGTAAAGAAGGGAAGCAAGTATTGGAAATCGATCTTAGTATTTAACGTGGAATGATTTAGTTTAGTTTAGTTTAGTTTAGTTTAGTTTAGTAGAAAAAAGGATCAGGAGGGACACTTAAGTCCCCATCAAGGACCCTATAGAGAGAGAAAAAAACTGAAGTCACAAACACTCAGCCCCGATTGCAATGCTTAAAGTGCTTGTCCAAAGCATTCTTAAACCCATTTTGACAGCATAAGCACTTTTGAAGTGTAGTTACCATGACTACATACAGTACAGTAGGTAACTGTGTAGGAGATGGTAACGGAATATAAATGCAATAAATGCTTAAAAAGATGTACAGTACCAAAACTGAAACACCTAAAAACTATATTCTTCTATCAAAGCAAAATTTCTTTCTTTCTTTCAAAATATATCTGACTTTTTGAAATATTGAATTCCCATATACTGGAGCTATTTGAAACACCAAAGTATATATGGAACTATGGAACGTGTAAAGCAAGCAGACAGATTTTACTGGCAGTATGCATAAATTGTATATACCCCAAAGTAAAAACTGTATACAATCAACTCAGCCAACTTTTTAGCTAGCATTATTCAGGAACTGCATGAGGACAGCTGGGAAAAGACCACATACGTCATCCCAAATACGTTCTTTAAAAGACTGCCTAAAACGGTTTCAGCTTTTATCGCCACAGACTAGCCAAATATATTCAATCCCGATTTCCCACGATGCTACATTCAAACTCAAGATCCTCCTCCAACCAATGTCCCCGAAGCTTACAAAGCAAAAGTACAAATTGTCAAGTTGCAGTTGTGGTGTCAGAGCTGCTCCTGAAAGCAATTAAACACAATTTCTATTTTGATGGGAGAATGGGACCCTTCGCCTCTCAACTTGAGAGAAAAAAATCATCCAACTTGAGAGTGTCGAGCGATGATTGCCTTCATGTAAGCAACGCTCCATGGGCGATATCGAACATGTAATTGACAAGCATACCGCAGGTGCGGTAATACAAAATTGTGACATTTTTTTTGTTGTTACAGTTTTATTCAAATCGAGTTGAAGCGTCTGTACCTTTTTATTACCTTACAGAGATGACGATCATATCCAAGGATTTCATGATTGTACAAATTATTAAAGTGCGTACTTATTTAAACCTTGTATAGCTGACATGGGCAAACTGCCAAACCACACGGTAACTATATATGTATACAAATATCATGTTTACTGGGAAATGTTTGTAAACAAATAAAAGACACCTTCACCTAGCTACTACAGTTGTACAGTACATGTAAGGCTCTACAGAGCTGATAGACAACCCAATCCACACAAGCCTTACAAACAACAGACATACTCACACAAACGTTGTGTCCCTCCCTACACACACAAAAATCAAGTCCGCATACTTATACAAAAACCTGCACAGAAGAAACAAGACAAGCTCAATTTAACTTTACCTGTACATAATAAAAAATATAAATCTATTCAATCCCACATGCCAGCACACCCAAAAATTTGTCAAATATTGCTTTGCCAGACTGAAGACTTAATTTCTCTAAATATGTAATATCATGATGGAAGATCTACTAGGTTACAATTCATAAAAAATATTGCTAAAACAAATAACATCCAAATTTTTTAATTCTTCTTTTTGCTACAAAGTCAAACATCATTGTAGTTTGTAAAGACATTTTAATTTTGAACGAATCGGTTAGTAACCCTCTTAATTCCCATCATATAAACTGAAACCAGGCACATTACTCAGTTCAAAATACAAATTATTTCTTGCCGATCGAAGAGAGCCTTTTTTGCCAATCCTTACATGTGTATAGCCTATAGGTACAGTACCACTACTGTAACTTCTGAGAAAAAGTAACCTAGGCCCATAAGATGGAACAAACTGAACACCATGAGTTTGATTTTTTGCATAAGAATCCATTCTTTCTAAGGTTTGTAAACATTTGTTTGTAACGTTGACAAGACAATACAGTATGTTGTATTTCATTATATGCTTGGTCGGAGAGAACGTTCGATCGAAAAGACAGCAATTTCTACCTCTCAAAGATCCCAATATTTTGACCTGATCATTTGCGGGAGATATTACAAATGTATGGTACCTATCTGTGGATCTACAGTAGATGAATCAGACTGAAGTCACATAAGTAGGTTGGAAAGGTTATTCTCAGAGAAGAGTTACTAATCCACAAGGGGTGTGGGGGATGGGGGAAGGGAGGGAATTGAAATTCAGGAGGCTGCGTGGATCAATAGTCCACAGCAGGATGGTCACTAAATCAGAGCGAAAAGGTCAACAGCAAGCTAACTGTTTGATGGATAGACTTTTTGGCACAGAGTTATTATGGATATAGTGTAGAATATTAAATTATATAAATCACTTCTATAAGTTCTGATTGTATTTTTACCCCACTTTGAAGTGTTTAGAAATGACTCTATTAAACAGCTGATACTCAACAATGGCTTAAAGTTGCTCTGATGTCTTAGGGACGGACCATTAGGCCAGTCTCTCAGATCTGCCACACAATAAGTCAATAGGAGAATATACAAAGACTTTTATGGCCTCAACTAACATCTTGACCCTATTGTGTTACAAATCCTTTGCAAGGAGAAAATAGAGTCGATTGCCAGCCAAACGATGATTTGTCGTTCATAAGGAGATAAATGAACCTATTTTGGTTGAGCTAGTAGAATTTTTAGAACAATTCATGGATTAAATAGTAAACATTCAGGCTTATATTTTTCTGTTTTCTATTGAATATAATGAAAAGAACCATTAAAAGGAGCTTACTGAAACAAAAGAATTTCAGGGAGATGCTTCCTAGCCCTCTTACTTCTCTGCCCCCCCCCCTCCTCCCTCCTCCCTCCTCCCATCCACCAAATCTACTTAAACGATCAATGCGACAATGTCACTAAAAAGAATAAAGTTACTTAACATCCTTGATAGCTCTGCATAGTAATTAATGTGTTATTATTCTGGTTACCTCTGCAAACTTATTAATGTGTTTATTATTCTGATCTTTACAAAGAGGATGAAAGTATGCATGATATTGAAATCGACACACTGGTTTTGTTTTCCACTATTAAAGAAAGATTGCTTCATTGCCAAGAGCTCCGTGAATAAAATGGCTACAACCCGAAACATTCCTGAAAAACCAAATTAATCCTCTGTATAGAATTCTGATTAGAAATTGAAGGTCGTTTGTAGAGACCATCTGCCTAAAAGTATTAAAGGTATAAATCAAAACCGTAATATGCATTTTCGGTTGTTACAAGTTCATCGACATTCTACCTTCGTCAATGAGGGGCCCTCAACGAACAAAAATGAGAAATTACATTGACAAATTGAACAGTGTCACAAATTTCAATGAAGAAACAGTGGGTGGGAGATGGGGGAGGGGGTGTTTCTATGGTCTGGGGAGGGAGTGTGTCTATGGTCTGGGAAGGGGGTGTATCTATGGTCTGGGGAGGGGATGTATCTATGGTCTGGGGAGGGGATGTATCTATGGTCTGGGGAGGGGGTGTATCTATGGTCTATTGACTAATGACAGTGAACTACAACATTAAGGAACATAGTTATATTTTACTAGAGCCAAAAGGTTTAAAATTGTAGGCCAGCATAATTTTACTTGTTGGTCTTCTTAAGAGTTGGGTTGTTACTCAGCTAAACTTGACAAGACCTTTTTATCTAAAGAATAGACTAGTCCTTTGTATCTAACGAATAGACTAGTCCTTTGTATCTCAAGAATAGACTAGACATTTTTATCTAAAGAATAGACATGACCATTGTATCTCAAGAATAGACTAGACCTTTGTATCTAAGGAATAGACTAGAACATTCATAAGATGAATCCGTAACCTCACAAAGTTACAGTACTACTGTTAGGAACCATACTAACCTATAAGTAACATATAAACTCTGCTGTGAGCTTCTAATGTTATATTACACCAAACAAATGGAATTTATATATCCAAACTAAACCAACTTGATATCAATTTCAGCAAAACAAGAAAGAATAACAGAAATAAACCAAAAACGAATAAAAAATATTACAAAATCCTTTCACGGAAGAAGGAACCACTCAACTACACTCCAGATGTATATGAATGCATCCACATGTGCTTAATCTCTTGTATAAAGTATGCCTGTCGACTTTTGCCACAAAAATGAATTTTCATCAACTTCACAAGACTTGATAATGAAGGCAGGGATGCACAACGGAGAAACCAATACGAAACCAGGTCACAGGAAGGATCTGCTGAAATATATGAGAGGATTCTTTCAAATCAGCTGTGAAATTGCCATGCCTTTTTATGCACTTTCTACATAAGAACATGAACCAAGTCTTCTATATGACTGCGAAATAAACCAGTAACTTCCATGAGGAAAGGTGTACACACCGAAGGCTACTATTAACCAAATCAAAACGAACCTTGTCACAACAAATATCTCACGATTTTCCCATCCAAGTTTTCAATAGAAATCGTTGCTGCAGTCAAGGGTGCATGGTGACATTAAGATGAGCCTAATACTGTATATCCAACATCAATTCTACCTTTATGGAACACAGTACCATATATATATATATATATATATATATA